>JAMKCH010005962.1:0-53861 GCA_023653785.1 Ophioderma brevispina
AATTGTTGGGACAACTAGTCAAATTTTCGCAATTGAAGTAAAAATGGTCCACATTTGAGGAAAAAAGGGCAATAAATATATCGCATTAATATTGGCCCAACAGTTGCATCTGTGGTAAAAGGCATGGGTCCCTTTTGGCAAAGAATTGGCTCAGATAGCTATGGGTACGACTTCCGGCGGGCACGTCCCTACCAAAAACCAAACCTGAGACCCCCCCCGGTATAGGTGTGACTATAACATGATCTGATTAGACGAGACTATATCCAGGGTATCTGGATGGGATCGAATAATGAAAAACCTCATACATGCTAATGAAACTAAGATATTAGTATACATACTTTTATCTCTGAAGTGCGAATCGTGGTTAGTTCACGGTACTAACGCGAGTAGTTCCATGGATTTGGTCTAGACTACATCGATCAGTTTGATTGGCACATGTTACAAAACAACTGCCTTACTTTACTTACCCATGGGTATTTGTCTAAATAGCAAGATAATGGGGATTGTGTAGGGTCATTATACATTAAAGAGAGTAGTAGGTGTTTAAAGATGATAACATTGTGCAAGAACTTGAGACCTAACTCTGCTTTGGACAGGGGGACTGCATAAAGGCAATTTTATGCAGATTATTGTCTATATTAGATATTGCCTATTACAAGAAAAAACAAAAGGTCAA
This sequence comes from Ophioderma brevispina, assembly GCA_023653785.1. NCBI lineage: Eukaryota > Metazoa > Echinodermata > Ophiuroidea > Amphilepidida > Ophiodermatidae > Ophioderma > Ophioderma brevispina. The sequence goes on from JAMKCH010005962.1 coordinate 677, forward strand.
TAACAAAAATAAATATGATATACAATATTCCTTGTGAAATTTGCCACCTTTTTGGTACCAAGGTCGATATACTTTGGACGAGTTATGACCATTTTGACCTTGCACTTTGTGTCCAGGTCACTAAGGTCAACAGCAAAAAATGCAACCCGATTTTCTGAAAACATCAGACCAGTAGATATGTTTATAGTGGTTGCCAAACAATTAACATGATCTTCACCAAATTTTACATAGGACCCTCCAATAAAGAGTAAATGCCGAGGAAGTGCAGAATTTAATGTTAAGGCCCTACTGTGTAAATATTAGGTTCAAGATAATGATTTTGTTGATCTTAGATGTATTGAAGTTCAGGAATATTTTAATTCAATTCCAATTGATATTTTATTAATGTCATCAACTTCAGATTTTTATGTATATATTTTTCCATGGGAATTATATTCAATAATACTAATTAAAAAAAATCATATTTTATTCTTTTATAATAAGTGAAGATTTGTGGGGAATGTATGTCACCGGGTATATCACTTGACAAAAACTTGTGGGAAATCCGCCGCCCGTATAAGATATGGCTGACAGGTTGTTGCATCATTGAAAAATTTGTCTTTACATGTTTCCCCACATGCGGCAATCGTCCGGATAGGTGTAGGAAATAAAAACCAATCTATCATTGATTTTACTTGCCCTGTCGAAATCGGAATTATGAATGAAACATCTGAGGAAATTTACTGCATTCGTTCCATATCATTTTTTCTCTCTTTGGCCTTTGATCGCTACAGGTTTTCATGGGCGAGTAATACTTCGAACTTATTTCCTTCTATCATCTTCAAACATGTTATAATAGGCGAAACACTTTTTATGGGCCAAATCTGAAGGTTTAACTGCTATACTCGTACCTATCGGTAATTGTAATAACTTTATACGGGTTTCATATGCATAGATCAACCCTAGAATTTTGATGTTCTGCATGTCGCCCTGGTGATAGAAGCCCGATCAGGAGATGTCTTACACACCGCACGCTAGAAGGGGAAACCTAATACTAGCGTACTATAACATCACAATCGCACGCCACAAAGGTACTCTCTTGTGGTGGTTGTTGATTCAGATTTATACTGCTACAATCCAATTATTCTTTCTCGCGCGAAGCATTTTTCAACCCTAAATTATCTTTCTTCTAAAGGTGTGTTTCCAATCGTCTTTGGAACCCCCCCCCCTGATTTACCCGGAAGTAGTAATGATTTTGATATCAGATTGAAAGGCCGTATTTTTCTCTTGTCTCCTGAATTTGAAGCCCTGAATCCCATTTTATTCTCAAGATATAAAACGAAAAAACCGCCGTTTTAGTGGTTGGTTAACCATCAATATTAGCACTGTAGTTAATAGGGCTTGCACAGTGCATTATTCGTCTACATCAAAACCGCAAGTTTTTTCTCTCACGGGGGTAACTTGATGGGGTGTAATGTGCAAGTGCCAGGAGGCTCTCATATCATAGAGAACACAATACAACATAAATTGGAACAAGCCCTTAATGAATATTTTGATATATTTATTTCGTTCGTCGGGTTCATGACATAGTGACGATGTTGAATTGTTATCATTTTTACGAAATTAAGGGAAAAATGGTACTAAATACCATTGTAAGGTACTTCATTACGTAATAATATTAATTAGAAATTTGCAATTTTGACGTATGTTGATACAAGACTTATGTAAGAAACCAAATTGAGCAATTGCGAGGACGGACCGTTGGTTTGATCAAAGATTTCTAAAAAAAAGTAGGGATACATGATCTTCATGATTTCAAGTCACCCGCGTGAATATTTTTGCACCAATCCTTGTCTCGATAACTGCTTTAGCCTCGAAGACGAAATATCACGCAGCCATGGCAGCATGGAATGCTTTAGAGCCATTGACCAATCACAGAGCGCGATATAGAGGGGGGGGGCTGGTGCTGGTGGGGAAACTGAGTACTTCTGGTTTAGTTGACCCACAACGTAAAGTCAATAGCAATTGTTTCGTGCATGACAGCATGATTAAAAATGTCTCAAGAAAAACGTGGTTGCGATTGTTGTGAAAGAGAATACTAAAAGGGGAGCGCGAACTTTAATATTTTTGGTTTGGTGGTTTACGTCTTTCGTTGGGAGTTTTGCTTGGTCGGAACACGGTAAATAAGCGATTTTGTGCACAGATGCCATATCAAAAGTGTAAAACAGGAGCGATCGATAAGCTGGGTGAGTGCATGTGTGTGAGTTTTTTACGTGTCATGGAAAGCGTAATATAGTTTGAGAGAAGCGAAATGGAGAAGGGAGTTGACTGGGATGAAGGGAAAGAACAGAGGGGGTGGGGCAGGGCGGGAACCGGGTAATTAATGTGAGACAAAGCATGCTTTCACTGGCAGAGCCAAAGCTGGGTATCCTGATTTTTGAATCTTTTTTGGGGCTGACGGATTTCAGAAAACGCCGATCGTTGTTTCCATAATGAAGGATGCTGAATAAAAACGCTTTAGTATAGGGAAAATCAACATCCATCACTAGTCATGAAATAATCGCCAATTTGCGTATTTTGGGGTGAGGATGTGATGGTTAACCTTTCAATGTATACATCAATTAGGTTTCAAGTAAGAATTAATGAATATTAGCTAAAATAAATCGAACCCGGCCGCATTGGTGAAGGTGAGGTACACCAACTAGACAAAAAAGTGGATCAAATATTTTATACAACGAATCTATTTTTGTGTCAATCTTTTGGTATACATGTTTCATGTTGAAAGAAAATGTTTGAAACGGGAAGAATTTGCATTACGGAGGACGTGTTTACATTCATGTGTGCTGCGTTTTCAATTTTACGGAATCACCGTCACGGGACTGTGAATCGGGGCTGCTTGCTGCTACTCCTCCCTCCTGGTATTCACCCGCTGTTTCGCCCTCGTTATCTCTCCTCCCTCTACCAATTCCGTTCCAAACACTAGCTTTTCAAGCTATCTGCTGTGCTTAATGCTGGCTTATAGTAGGAACTCGATTATCTCTCTTTTTTGATTGAAATGTGGATTCGGGTGAAAACAGAGTTTTGCCGTATTTTTCCTTCTTGTAGCGGCTGGACAATTAGCCGCGATAAAATCCCTTAACTCACGTAGCCGAACCACGGCAGCGGGACCAACGTGGCAGGGCCACGGCAGCGAAGTACGCAAAGACCGGAAATGCCACGGTTCTTTGTGTCTCAGAGAGGAAATAGAGGGAGTTAGCAGAGGAGTTTATGGAACGATAGTGAAGGTGTCTGTTGATCCGAGTGTACAAGTTTTGCATGATTTTTTTTCGGCCCGTAGCGGCTTGTTTAATGTTTTGAAAAAGTGGCAAAAATGGCATTAAGGGAAGATGGGTATATCTATCTATGGTCTCAACGATGTCTCACCGATTGAGAACGGTATAGTTTACTTGATCTATGACTTGCGATTCAACAGATATGAGCTAACATTAATGGCTTTAAGGTCATACTGGGGTAAATATTTCTGATGCTCATATTTTCTTCAAAAGTGACTCAAATCCTTCAAGAAAATATGTACTTTGTCTCAAATCCTAATCTTTTAATATGACATGTCAAGGAGTAGAGTCGTAACCTGCCATTTTCCTGTAGCCCTCTATCACGTTTTGCAAAACAATGGGACTGAGATTGCTAATATTGAAATAGGAGATAAGAGGACCAAACACACTCGTTTCAAAGACCTATCACGTTTGCCGACTTTTTGTATAAAGTCCCATCATGTCCCATTTACCGGCCTTAAGTAATGCGATAACACTCTCTTCAGTAGGAGAGCTGCCAAGCCATCGCTCAGCACGTATGAGATTTATAGGGGGGAAGGTTATTACACTATTTGCTACAAGGTACACCGAAATTTCATAAAACCAATTCTTAATCTTAACCGAATTATTAATTATTAATCGGAAGTTAAACGTACGAAAATTTGTTGGGTTTTGAGCTGAAATCACATTAAGTGGCACAACGTTAGGCACAAATTCAGACATTCATTTGTCACAAGATACACTGAACTTTCATACACCAAATCTTAAGAGTCGAAAGTGGTCGGAACATTCAATATTCTCCACTTAAAAACCGATGTTTAACAATTACGGGTCACAATATCCACCCAAAATGCAAGCTTATTTTTCTGCAGTCGTAGCTCTAGAACGATACAACGGTTTATGTGGTTTTTGGATTTCTGAAAGAATGTCATCCCTCTATTGGGGCATCACTTTCAATAAACATGGCAATGAGTGATATACGCGTGTTACAAGAACCCCTACTGCACGGGTTCACAAATCCGGGTGAAACTTTTTTAAACTCCCAAAAAAAGTTTTCTGGACAGTATACACGCTGTTACTGGATCGATCGCCGGCAAAGAGTAGGATCACAGGCCGTCGCGGTGTATTGGCGCAACAAAAGACACGATGGACATGGCTTTTGTCGAGCTGATGGGTAATTGCTTTACTGGTAATATTTGTGGCTTCGCGTTGTAGGTCCTATTATCGAATCTCTTTGAGGCACATCAAAGCATTAAAATTTTACACCCCCAGTATGACCTTGAACAATTATTAGTCTCATATTCTATTTGATGCAAGTTAGAAGATAAGGCAAATAAAGACCTTTTCTTACTCAGTGGGGACATAACAAATATGTTAGCATGCATTTTTTAATTCACACTATTCTATTACTTTTGTCAATTTCACCCAGGTACAAATCGTGCCCCTGGTGTCTCAAAGATTTTAGCGGATTTTGAATATGGTGTGCAATGGCATGTGCTGTCATTCTGGTACACAAATATCCCTAATGCCCTATCCTATTTTTCCAGGTCAAAATTCAAATTGACCACACGTATACATCGTGTAAAAGTAGATATAGCCCGCCTGGAGCCATAGTCCAGTTTACCATAAACGAGAACGGAATGTTGGTGAAGGAGTCAACTGAATCGAGTGCATTATTCTTTACCGTTGTAGTTGGACTATATAGGCCATTGGATCAAAGGGGAAATGTTAATTTTGACTATATACTTTCGCCAGAGGTAAAAAAATATAATTAATATTATAATTAACATTTATTGGTATGTCAATCGTAAAAAGTCGCACATTTTTATGAAAAGGAAAAAAATGCAATCTCATTTCTGAATATCAGTGACAAAGGGACATGCACTATGGTACATGACTCAAGCAAATAAGTGTTATTGATAAAGTATGTAATCACTTCGGGATGCAGCGGACCAAAGCAAATTCAGTTTCCTTTTTTATTGGGATGCAGAGCCCAGTTATTGTCCATGGAGTGAACACATTTCAGGAGTTAGCACCGCTCAGATTTAAATTGAAGCGTCATCGTTCTCTGTATAAAATAAATTTGAAGTTCAATAAAACACCCAAAAACCAAAAATTATAATTTTATTCAAAAAAGGAACGAAGGTGAACAAAGTCATGAAAGAGTGTTGCATGTATTAAGCTGTGACCTACAATCTTTGCAAAACCAAGATCCAGTATCCATTCCAATACTAATTACACCAAGGTTTTAGAAGAAAACTAGGGGGACGTCCAGCAACCTATGACTAATAACGCGGTAAATGAATAGAAATAAGGGGTAATCTGCAAGCTATTGATTTTGTTCGCAAAAAGAGGTAGGTCACAGTCTGCCAAATAAACTTTTTCTTTCACGACTTTACGAATAAATGAGAAAACAACGGTTTGTTAATTTGAACGCACACAGTAAGAAGGCCAGGTTTATTTATTCTTGAACGAGGACACGCTTTGCTTTGCGTAATGACGAAATAGCTCAATCTTAATCGGGGTGGTGATAGCATCTGAATATTTTCAACTGCTTGGGTAATAACAATGGATAATTCCAGATAAAAAAGGAATTCTTCAAGTGTTTTGTTCTCTGCATACCGACGGATTTACTGGATATCAAAACAGTGATAGTTTTTCTTGATCAATGCAGTACATACATACACATAAATAAACAGCATTTATAAGGCGCCATTACAAAAATGATCAAAGCGCCAACGAAGAGACAAAACAAAAAACAGAGTTAATATGATGGAGACAAATGTGACTCAAGCCCTTTTTTGACTAGATATTGTACAAGCCTACCTGATGTTTTTGGGAGGTGTTCCATAGGAAGGGTGCAGACACATAATATGATTTGTTCCAATACGATTTTTGCCAAATAGAACGGTAAGAAGTGTTTTATCCATAGATGATCGGGTGACTGGGACCAGTGTGACATTGCTTTAATGCAAATAAAATCTGCCTAGGTATTTCGGAGCACTTCCCTGTAGCATTTGAAAAATACAGACAGATTTATATATTAACGCTCACGGTATAGGTAACCAGTGAAGAATATTTAGGAGGGGAGGACTATCACCGCCGTCTGCATTAAAAATGAGTTCCAGCTTTGTTTTGGAGTGATTGAAGCGGTCGAGATCCTTGGGATTTGGAACCATAAAGGAGGGCATTTCCATAGTCTAAGCGAGCAAAGAATGAGGACTGCGAACAACATTGATGCTTTGTGTCCTGGTCAAGATATTGGCGACGAAGGATGGTTCTTAAATGAAAGTTCAGAAGAAATAAGAGAGTTGATTGTTGAGTCATGGATCATGTGATCATCAAAAATTAATCCTAAGTTGCGCCACAGAAGTTACTGGTGTAATAATGCTCATTACCAAACTTTGAGTTCCACAGGTGAGAGGTTATTAAGTCCTTGAGATGTTCCAGCTATAAAAAATTCAGTCTTGCTATGATTAAGCTTTAATTTATTTGGTCATCCAGTCCGCTGAGTTCAGGATACATTGATTCCAGTTTATTTAATGCATTTGAAATGCATTTGGTGTTCTGGGGTTAAAAGAAATGTATATTTGTGTATAGTCGGCATAATATGTGAAATTTAGTCCATGTTACGTATGATTTTGCCCACAGGAGAGTATATAAAATAAACCCAATCGGGCCCCATACAGACCCTTGAGGAACGCCATATATCAGTTTATGCCATATCAGAAAAAAACATCATCAATTTGAAACTGATACACCACTTTCCAAAATAGATTTCACCCATTGAAACCAGAACCAGTTATGCCAAAGTGCATTCAAGACGTTTTACAGCAAAGCAGATTCACAATTGTATCGGAATGCCTGCAGACAGGTCAAGCATTACAAGAAAGGTAACCTCTTGCTGTCTTACAGCATCAGCAAGATATCGCTTTGCAGTCTTTGAGAAGAGCGTTTCAGTACTTCTGACAGGAAATAAGGCAGATTGCTACATTCTCAGTGAGAATTGTTCTGTACAAGTATTCTTTGAGCTGATTACTGGCAGCTTTTTCAATATCTTGAGATGAAAACACTGTTAGAGGACTGGCCGTTAATTGGAACAATTCATTGCAGTCCAGAGATGGTTTTTTAAGTATGGGAGTTATCAGAGCCACGACCCATAGACTTTGGGAAAATACCAGATGACAAAGGGAATGTTAATGACATGAGTGAGAAATGGAAGAAACAATTCAGGTGTTCTTTCAATAACCAGATGGTCACAGTTTACAGGTTTTGATGGTGAATTGTGATCAATTTGTGCACCTCCTCTTCAGAGACTTGCTGAATTGGTCGAATTTACTCGTACACTTGGTTAAGAATATGTTCATCGTTAATACATTACCAGTTGCATTATTGTCCTCATCCAACGATTACGGATTTTTATTACTTTGTCACTGAAAAAAAATGACAAACTATTGCAAAGCACTTTTGTTGAAAAGCCAGTTGGCAGCTTTGATTGTTTTTGTTAGCAGATGAATTTACCGTCTGGATAAAACACTCTTCATATTCTTATAGCATATAGCTTGGCTTTATAATATTCTGTTTTAGCTATTGTCAATGAGGCGGTTTACATGATTTTTCTGAATCAACAAACATCTTTTTGTCTTCAGCCATCATCCCCGCTTCTCCCTTCTTCTGATCCCTCATCCGGTTTTCCCAACACTCCTTCCTTCCCCCCACCCAATTCTTCTTCTCACCACCTTTCTTGCTCCCCTCTCCCCCCGACTTCGCCTCTTCCCTGTGTCCTTGCTCATGCTCTATGTTTTAGCGCCCCCATCCCATCTTTATCCCCTTCCTGCGAGAACCACTTTTTGCTCCACCGTCTCTCATACCTTCTGCGCAAACCGTCTTGATATTTGATTGAGTGATCAAACCAAGGATATCGTGGCCTTATGGAACGAGATTTACTCTCTGTGGGCGGCCTGCTTATCCAAAACATAACCATGTTACTATTGAATTGATCAATTAGCGTATCAAGCGTGTGGAAGATCCATCTTTAATCAAGTTAACTAATAAATCAGATTTGTACAAAGCATGACGCGATTGCCTTAAAATTACGAGAGGTAACAGTTTTCTTGTTTCAACACAGGTTTTTAAAATTCATGAGAAGGTGAACCATAAAATGTATAATTTTGCGTTGCACCAGAAAGTGATTACTTGAACCCAACATGGGGGGGGGGGGTTTTGATAGTGTTATACATCACACCGAGAAATCACAAGATCTAATCTGACCATAAGAATGGGTTGGAGAAGTGAATGCTGTGGAAACGACTAAGATCATACTTGTTAACAAAAAACGTCTGGACCTCAGACTTTAAAAGGCATGTCAACATGTATATTGAAATCGCCTACTATGATCAACTTTTTTAGGCATTAACGTGATTTCACCCAAAAAATTTTTCAAAAACTCATGTAGGAAAGTAGATGCAAGTAAGCATTTTGCCGCGACGGGGGCGGTCTGTATATGACTACATATTGAACATCATTGATAGGATCCAATACACTAGCATATTCAAAAGTAGTAACATCATAATCAGTTTTACAATCAATAGATTTCATGACTGTTATAGATGATGGCAATTTACCCCCATGATAAAAAGTCCCCTCCACAATGGCCGTGCTGGGGCCAATGGGGTTTTGTGTGGGTAAGATGGGCTATAGTGGGAATGGGTTTTATGTGGGCTATTCCTCATGGGGCCCATGTGGGTTGATGATGGGTAACCATGTGGTTTATGCCGTTCTGGGGCCCATGTGGGTTTGGTATGGGGCATGGTGGACTTGGGTATCATGTGGGCTATTCCTGATGGGCCCCATGTAGGCAACCCATTAAGATGGGGTTTTATGGCTATTGTGTTGGTCCCATGGGGGATTAATCTGGGCTACCCAATCATTGGTTTACCCAAGTTAATGGTCAGTGGGGCCCACTGGGTTTCCACGTGGGTTACATGGGCTTACGTGTGCATGGGAATTACATGGGCTTGCTAAATGGGGCCACCAGTGTGTTGTGCAAGGGTGTACTGATAGGCTTCTTTACTTGGGCTTTAAGGAGGCTAGGACACGTAGCTCCGCCGGGCACTAGATCTGGCACGGTTCCAAGTTGGTTTTTCAACAAAAAATGCTTGCGTGGCGTTCTGATTGGGACACGCGCGTAAAATCAGCAGTGCGCAGTGCAGGCGTCTATATGCGCAACTAAAATATGGGAAGCGGAGCGAGATGCTTGAACGTGACGGTCAACCTTAAAAAAACGCCAAGAGACCCCAACACCCTCTCAGGAAAAAAAACGTGGGAAAATCACCAAGGACTCTGGATGAATAATGGTCATTGGTGAATCAGGTTTTATATTCCCCATGAGGCTTGCGAACCCGTTAGGTTTGACTTGTTTTTAGTTTAAAAAAAAAGAACTTTAATTGTAGGAATAGAATCCAATATTTTTATGTTTTCTATGCACTGTTTATTCTAATTATAGTAGGGTACTCGTGTGTCACAACCACCCCCTCAAATGGACCAAAGATAGAATTCTAAATTACCTTTTAAAAAAGCCGGAGATTCTTATAATTATCTTATCTCAATGGTCTTAATGTGTGCCGCGAATTTTACGTGCGAAAATTGACCTGGAAGAATTTTCTTATTTCCGTTTACGGATAGATGACAACAAAGTGGGCCTATGGCATGGGCCACCGTCCGGACGACTTTACATTTGGAAATAACTTTTTCTCGAGGAGATGTGAACTATAAACAAAATGAAGGTGTTAGGATCCATGGAAATGCAACCTTTACTTTAAATTTGAAAGTGCAATCCACATGTAAAAAACAGCTATTAAAACAACGATGGAAGTCGATGAAGTGGATGAAGAGCGTATGTAGGTCTATGTGTAGAAGAGGCGATGCAAAATTCCATTCTTAGAGGTCCCCTTTTGTAAAATGTTTACCTATAAGAAGCTAAATTTTAGACAATTTTAGTTCCTGCGCCTGCCAAAATTTTCGAACTTTCACTGAGTTCCAAAGGGACTATGAAAATAATGAAATAGGTCCATGTCCACCCAAGTTCGGAAATTCGGCGGCGGCACATCCCTACCGGAAAAAAGGTTACCCCTTCCCTCAGCCGCTAAACTATATCTGGTCTCCCCTTCTCGCACTAAATTACAAAACTAAAGTTTCAGCGACTAATAATACGGGAATAAACATTGAAAAGACACATAAACAATTTATCTTAATAAACATTATTTGAATTTCAAGCATTTTACAAGTTTTGTTCTTTCTAATATAACTAGTTTGGAATGAGGGAGAGTTGCATTCTTGTTCTCTAAAAATTACGCGTCGGTTTTGTATTACAGTAAATGACAACGATTTTATGGTATTGGTTGCAGATTGCAGTAAAAATACTACGAAGGTTCCACCAAATTCAGTATTTTAACGGTGTGCAGGCACCATTTCTTGTTTGAGTGGGTATTTTGTGCAATTCTCCCAATTGTTCCAGCAGATTTTCATAGAAGTAATTCTCATTATAAAGGCAAACTATGAGGAATAAAAGGTACTGGTCTTACTTATGAAATGCGTGATTCGATACGCGCGAGGGAGTATATTAAAGCGTTGCTATCGCGTAACTATTGTGCGTTGTGAAGCCTCCGAATGTCGCATAGACGTTTTCTCGCAATTTGAACACTAAAAAACGTGCTATTAGTTACATTATCGAGAAAAGTAGGTCGGTGACCACATCTTTTTCTTTCTTAATCGAAAGCTTATAGTAGTGCGCAACTTTATTAAAAATTCCCATCAAAAAATTTCGAGCGAATTTTTTTTATAATTAAAAATGTTCTGCTTCCGTAAAAAATCAATTTCCATAGGTTTGTGTACTAAATTTTGATCAAAAATGGCAAAAAATAGGTATTTTGAATAATATTATATGAAAATGAGGCGGTGAGCCCCGTTTTTTATTTGGATTGTTCGGTTACCATCGATGGAAGTGTGTTCATCCGAGTTCAATGAAAAATTTGGGACAGATCTATCGTGTCCTAGCCTCCTTAAGTGGGTCCCCAAATGGGGCCATTGTAGGTTTTCAATGAGTCAATTATGAGTCTTAAATTGGGGTTTCATTGGGTTTCCTAACTGGGGCCATTGTAGGTTTCAATTGGCCGGCTGAGTTTATTTTACTCATATGCAAGGGTGGGCATTTCCAGGGCTGCCAATTTTGAGCCCAGTTGTGGGGTTAAAAGTTTATTTTACATTCTTTGTATCAATAATTATCTACTTTATTTAATAGGTCAACTAAACTAATCCCTGTCGATATGAAGGCCATATCATACAAGTTTCATCATTTTAACTTCAAACAATCTTTAAATAATTAATTTATGCCAATGTGTCCAGTAAAGTACAAGTGGTAGACTGGATAGAGCATCAGACTTAAGATCATGAGGTCCCGGTTCGAATCCAACACGGTAAGTATTACATATTTGTAACCATGTTAGTAGGATGCAAGTGATGCCGAATGAATCGTTGGGAATTAAAACAATATCAACCGTACTTAGGAACTTTTTTTTCTTTAATTAAGCATTAATTAGGCCGTTAACTGCATCAGCTTGCCCACTAGGCCCATGTGAATCCCGCGACAAAAAAACAAGTGGGACAACAGGTGGGAAGCCAATGAGAGGCCCAGGAAGTAGCCCACAAATGACCCATGTGGGGCCCATGTCACATTGGTTGGAGGGGGTCACACGTGGAAAATTCAACAACTCATAGATTGGGGTGTGCATTCGCCTATTATAACAGTATTTCATTGATATTCAACCAGTGATTTCAGTTACGAACATTAATGTCAACTCTTTCTTGTATCAGGTAGTCCGTGACAGCTATTGTTTTATTTTATTGAGTGACTGAGCCGTTCCAAGTCTTGCAACTAAGATTAATGGTGAATTAAATGCCCATGAGTGGGCTTTAAACCAGGTGCGTTTACTGATGCTTGAGGCAGTCACATTGAGGTGGATGGGCCGGACAGATGTTTCATTAGGAATTTTGTTCGGAGGCGTCTTCTCCTCCACGTCTACCTCGTTGGCGCCAACGTTTCGTCTTTTTGATGACACGGCCCCTACTAGTACAGTCTTCGTTTCTTTCTCAGATAATGATAAGAACAGGGAGTGAAGTAGTAAGTTTAGTGAATGTAACTTTGAAAAAAGGTTTCAAAAGTTAAAGGGCAAACAGTAGAATTACTGTGAGTGTTCAGTCCAGGTAGGAAAGTAGCAGATTAGTGTAGGCAAATTCAATGCAAAAGGGCCAGGTGCAGAGTGAAGGTCGGAGAGGTGAATTAGATTGGTTTCCAAACTCCATTCCTGCTAATGGCCACTTCACCAATTCATGCTCATCAAAGTTATCACACTGATGTATATGGCTGATAAGCCTTTCAAAGGGATAATCAATCTTGATCAATACGACTGAGAAGTCCATTTGCTCGTATAAAACTGGTACTTGTATAATCCACTATAGATGTAGTTTGGTTCAGATTTGATGAACAAAATAACATAAATCTGGCAAAATAGCAGCAAAATAAAAAAAAATCTGAAAAATGGATGACATCATGGTGATCTATGATTTTTTACTTTGCACCATAATAAAGTTTGTAGAGCAGAACACTTTACAGCTTGTCAATACCAGAGTTTTGCCAGAGACGCCAATGAGAGCGACCGCACAGGCGCTGCACGGATCTACACTTTAAGAGCTATAGTATGATGTACAGCTACTGGTCATTTACCTTTTGTGCAAATGATATAAAGTAAGAATTCTTCAAGCATGTCTGCGGGGAAGAGGCAAACAAACCCAAAAAAGCAAACGCAACAGAAGAGACAAAATATTACAAACCTCTAACCAAAATGCAGATATGCAACATACACCCCAATCGCCAAAACACTGACCACTGCAGTTGTTCCAAGGATTATAACCGTACGACGAAGTATTTTGCTTTGCCAACCTGTGGTTGAACGATATGACATTTCCAAACAACTAATGGCATTCCTGACACAAATCAAATTTGATTCGCAGTGATGTCCTAAAAGCTCAATGTGAGTACGTTGTTTTTTTTATTGTTTATTTATTGTATTATTATTTTCTTAAGCCAATTTACCATCAAATAATCAAGCAATTAGAATGGCAACTTAAAAGTGCCTGTCCTCTTTCAGCCGCTCGCCAATATTCTTTTGTGCTGCTGATTTGGGTAATATGACCGTGGTTCATACTCACGTTTGAACGTGGCTGCTTTCGCTGACGCACTCCATTGACCCTTTTTCCTTGTCTGGTCGCAGCTCTCACCTAATTCATTGAAAAAACCATAATCGCTATCATTTCAAACTTTATTTCGGTTCGGCTTATAGCTTGTTTTTGAAATTAATACCATAGATTTCACAAGGTTAAATACACCTATTACAAGTCGTAGTTTCTAGTGACTTAGCCTAACCAAACAAATGGTTCTTTAACAGGTACGTTATTGAACCACCAGACTCGCCTGCTTTCTCGATCATCTGGAACATTAGTAGTGATGGCAAAAATAAAGTTGGAGTACATGTTTATATTTTCCTATCATATTTTTAGCCGAGCGCGAATTCTTAGATATAATCACTATAGAGGGCGCGTGGTTGCGCTACTAGATGGACCTGTGTGGATGCCGGGGGAATCAACTCCAGCATATTTTCTTGTGTTAAAACGTCATTTCCGTCGTCTGCTGACTAACATTCCACCTCCGGATGAATATTATTATAAAATCGTTCTGTTTTAACCCCAAGGGCGCTGATTTGGGCTGAACATCATTTCAAGTGAGGGCCTAATGTATATAAAAGCTTTCCAACATCAATTGTTGAAAAGCTGAGAGCGCCATAATTTCTTAAAGGTGCCAGTGTCTCTTTAAAACACTTAAGTGAACCCTAACAAACCCTGTTCACTTTATTTGGCGTCCATTTTGGAATAATTTCTGGCGTTCATGTGTCTGTATTTCTGGGTATAGAATCAGCAACTTATCGTTTGCCAGCTCTTTTAATCATATTTAGTTAGAAGCAGGAGCCAATATCATAGAGGAGTTTCGTTCACCACCCACTACGAACGGAAAAGCTTTAACACACCACCATTGGTAGTTGGTAGAAACCCTCTATGTCAACCTGCGTGGCCGTTAGTACTCTCAAATTTTGGTGTCAATTTCAAAATAGGGCCAGTTTAAGGTTACACCGGGGTACAAAATTAAAATAGTGCCAATCAGTTGAAAAGTATGCCATATTGTCTGTCCGAGGTCATAGATTCCAAAAGTGTATATAGTTTCGTACCACTTAGGAGCATTGGTTTTTGAGTTATAATAGGGTAAAAATGACTGGAATGGTAAAACATGGTCAATCTAAATCATTTTTGAAATACTTAAATTAATGCCTGAGGTAGGACACGCCACTTACCAGCAACGGTGAATTCAAATCCGGCATCACATCCGACGTAACCTGAATGCTGTCTTATGAAAGACTTAACGTTACACGGTAGGAGGGCCGCTCTTACACCATCGGACAGACTTGACTAAAGGCTATAGCGTCACGAATATGTAAATCTTAAATGACAGTTTTGGCAATGCACTGTTTTGCAGCGAGGTTAACCACTACCCTCGACGGAATTTGACGTCAATAATTTTTATCCTAATTATCACTGATATTACTAAGATCTTTTGAAGGAGGTTTTAAGAGGTGATTTTGTATGTCCACTCGGGACCGTTGCTTGCGTAAGAAAATACCCGTAGAATTCCCTAAATACCGTTTTTGGAAATCCCAGATGCCCAAATCGAGCGATCTTGTCGCGATTCCCCGTGGTTTTGGTTATAGTTAAATGTTTACTTATGGAGAAAAGGTCAAAGAAGGTCAATGCCAATAAGGATTTTGTGTTTGTCCTCATGACCTCATGTTGCCCATAACCTAATAATAATTGCAGATGCTAAGAACTATTCCTTATTTTGACATATTAAGCTAGATACCATTTGTTTCACTTTTACCAAAATTAGGGTTTACTTGGTGTAGATATTCATATTAGACTAAGAGTAAAGACTCTTTACGGAATAAGGCGGTACAATCCTTGTAATCATTTAATCCTCTTATAAGAAGATTTCATGCTAGGCTAGTTTCATGAGGTCTTACATATAGGATGAACCAACATTAGAGCCACTTTGATTTTGGCTATTTCAGCTTGTCGCCTTGTAATAACATACAATACCTAACTCATACCAAATCACATGATTTTATGTAATTTGTCATTTTCAACGCCTCTATTTATATTGAAATACAAAAAATAAAACAAATCATTGAATAGCACAGCTTACCGTTATTTGTGTATCCTGTTTTTCCATTCCAACTCTAAGTGTCCCGTAGAAGAAAATTCCAAGGGTCGTGATATTGTTGAATTTCGAAAACATGGGCGTTGAAAGTTCATCCCGCTCATATGAAAGGTCGTATCCAATATTTCACCATGCGGAGGGTCCGGAGCACTCCATTGAACAGTAGAAATCCTACATAAACACCTGACACATCACTGACCACTACATTTTTCTTGTTTTTGCGGGACTAAAATAGATAATAACATAATAACACCAAATTTATTAAAAATATATAATAATTTCTAATATTTACCAGGGGTTAGGTTATTCGATCAATAATCAAAATCAAAATCAGATATTTTTTTTATTTTTTTTATATTTTCTGAATATATTTTTAACTAATAAAGAAGTACAGCTGATTTAAAATGTTTCAAAATACCAGGGAATAAACTGACCTTGACACAAGAGGCTGTTAGGTATAAGATATAGCAACGGGGCAGGTCGGCAACGGGGGTTATACGTAGGACTTCGTCTATTTCACTTTAATTAACAACCTCGAACAAATTGATTTCCTCAAAATTGAGCCCTAGTGGATTTCGAACCTGCGACTATTAGAGATTATGAAGCATTCTGCGAGGGATGATTGCAATATTGGTGAATATAAATCACTGATCTCTGTGTAGAAAACAGTGATATAAATCTTCAACGGAATATCAGGCAGTCTGCTTACAATAGAAATAATTTGTGTTAGTGAGTGAACTGGTGGCTTATTAAAGATTAATCCTGTAATACGCAACTGTTAACGGTCCATTGCCCGAATCGCTAATAACCTCGTCCCCAGAAGCCCCCGATTTTACCCGGAAGTTGTCAACATTTTGGTATAGAAGAAAGCTACTATTTTTCTCTGTATCCTCCATGAAATCTTAGAGGCAAAAAGTTTGGTTGAGAAGTTATGAGCGAAGATGGTGCTTCATTTTGGTGACCAATATTATTTTACGAAGTACTCCTTGGGGCTTAAAAATATCGTTTTTTAGCTCGCTCGCATCAAAACGGATTGAAATACGGCGTGAAATTTTACAGATGGGGTGTTGTGGAGTGAAAGCCAATCTATCAAAATAAAACTGTAAAAAATCGGAAGCGCATCCCCCTTTAACTATGGAAAATGGAAAATAATTTCGCGAAGGGGGGGGGGGGGGGGGGGTGGGCGAACTCTGAGTAGCCACTGAATAGTATATCTTACACGGGGTACTAGAAAATAAAACAGATTATCCTAATCGCGCAGTTATATTCTCGCAACAGAAAACGATACACATTTCTCACCATCTCGCTGGTCCATTGAGTGACTCCTTCGCTGTATTGTCCATGCCCAACGTTGTTAACTGCAGCCACTCTGAACACATATATAACGTCGGGAATAAGCCCCCATGGAATTCTTGTCGTGTACTGATACTTGGCCGGTCCTTAAACTTATACTGGCTTTCAAAGTATAGTAGGTAAGCTCTTTTATTTGACCATTTTTGTTTCACAGGAGTAATCCCAATAAATTCCAATGTTGTGGAGGTACCTTGGTAACAGTACATTCTTGGTTGACCATGCAGGTACTGAAAAAAACAATAATTTTGCCGGAGTCAATGAACATTACCCTCAACATGGAGGAGTCCGTATTACAATGGACAACAGGTGGGTCCAGAATCATCAGAGTGGGGTCCCAATGAAGAGGTTAAAAATTAATTTCAAGAAGAGTTTCCATTCTTCTGTACGCTTTTCCCAATTAGGATTGTTGTTGTATCACAAATTGCTGTTTGCTTGGCCTCGACCGACTTTGTCTCCGACTGATTTTTTTTTTTTTTTTTTTGCTTTTAAAAAATACTGATGAAAATTTAGAGCATCCCAACTTGGCAAATTTGTCGTTAGGATCAGAGTCTCTGCGAGTCTGAAATAATTTCATATTTCACTTACGTTTATTTAAAATGTAGCCATCCGTAGCCATAAATTGTGGTGACACTGTTTTGGCATGCAACAATGGCGTAATATACATTGTCAGTATATGCAAATACGGTTGAAAGAGTTTGTACATAGAAAGTTACCGCTTCACTTCGAGATATGTAACCCTGCCGCAAATACACGGATAAGCGGTTCTGAAGTTTCTAGGATGTAAAATTGGCCGATCCCGCATGGGCCGTATGTAGACATTTCCGTTCCGATGATATTCTGAAGGATCTGGAACATGTAGGGGAAATCCAACAAACCGACCCGACTTTCCACATAGTGGTTATGAGAAAAAACAACAATTTTTGGCCTATGGACGCGCATTTGAGTAAAGAGGTCATTAGAACCAGAACGACGTATTGGTTAACTCTCTTTTGGACCCCCACTGTGACAATTCTATAAATCTTCGCTTGATACTCTTCAAAGACATTGTACATGGGAATGTAATAAATTAACTACTACTCTGCCACTGTTGCTAACACTGTTAAAAATACCCGGTAAAAAACAGGTCCTTTGACTGGCAGCTGGACTCACTACTGCGAACGAAAAATAACTGGAACCGTAAAATACGAAACCATTGCAGGAACGTAAATACGGTGTAAAATCTCAAGCTTCAACTGTTATTGTTGGTTTTGACTGGTTCAAACAATATTAAGAATTAAAAAACGAGTATTACAATTTTCACGTTGTAGCTATGGTATCATACAAACGTGTATTTACGTTACCACAACGAGGTTTAAAAAGTTATATTTCAGGCAAACCTTTTTGAAGAAAAAAAGGCCATCAACAAGGGAAAACGTGAAGAAATATGATTTAAACAGTTTCATACACTTTGTTTTATATGGTAATGTCCACATTCTAATGTCATCAATTAATTTAATCATCAGATGAATAAACTTAATAATAATTTACCTTATACAGAATTCGAAACCATGCTTATAAGCTTTTGGGTACGACCATTGAGTAGCGTTCCAGACAGTGTACTTAAGATGGTCGCAAATGCTTTCTTGTCCAGTAAACCTACGAAACAATCTACGTAAACATAAACTAAGCCGATTTAAAGGTCATTCTTCCAGATTATTCAATTGATTGGATTAAATTGGGCTCTGTCCCGGGCTGGCTGAAAGTCCTGAGACCCAACGTTTGCCGAATGTACCATTGTGCCTCTTTCATCAAGGTATGAATGATTTTTATAATTATTGTGTGGTGCTATAGAACTTTAACAAGTATTAAAACACTCGGACAGGTTCGCTGTGCGTTCGGTCAATTTGGTCGATTCGTTTTTTTTTTTTTGTTCGCGTGTGTGTATTTTTGTTAAATCTTCTTCAATTATTTGTATTGCTTCCATTTAGCTCCTGCGCTTCACTTATTTTTCATCACGGTATGTAATTAATTCGTTTAGTATAGAAATGTTTAATTACAGTAAACGATTTCAGATAGTTATATCTCTGCGAGTGAGAGCCGTTTATTTTCATTCCTTGACCAATGGTAGATGTAAAAACATATTTATCGTTTTCTTCTTTTTTTGTTGTTCTAAAATGAAATTCCGGAGGGTCCTGTTAGTATATAAGAAATATAATTAAAACTAAATTTCGTGTTAACATGTCCATGCAGCTATATACCATAACTTACAGGAAAATGTACATTTTTAAATTTAAATAACCAAAGATCAATAGATACTACTTGCTTGGTACATGGACGGGATTGGTACAGTTTTTCTCACTAATATATAACATAGGCCTATATAACAAGAGTTCCATTTAGGTCAAATCCCTGAATTAAAAATATTGGTTCTTGAAATATGGATTACGTATATCATTTTTGGTTTTATTGGTCAATACAAGTCTCGGGTTCCAGATATTTTTGTATCTAAATTTGCACATTTAAGA
Organism: Ophioderma brevispina; assembly: GCA_023653785.1. Classification (NCBI taxonomy): domain Eukaryota; kingdom Metazoa; phylum Echinodermata; class Ophiuroidea; order Amphilepidida; family Ophiodermatidae; genus Ophioderma; species Ophioderma brevispina. The sequence goes on from JAMKCH010005962.1 coordinate 20,203, forward strand.
CTTTTGTATTGAGCATCAAAAAAGGTTTCTGGTTAGAGGGTCAAATTGGTCATGACCCTCTACATAAAATTATTTTCTTGTTTAACTTTTAGCAAACGGTTATAGGGTTTTATAATTTGCTGCTAAACCTTGGTGTACAAGCTGCTAGCTACCGGTCATCCCAACCCTTACGCTAACAGCTATATTATCACTTATTCGCATTGATGATCCCCTTCTTCATAGACGGAATGAACATCTCGCGCATATTGGGTATATCTTCAGAATCAAGGACACAATAGGGTACTATGCATAATTAGTTTTTCGTCTTCATTAAGATAACATGACTATGTCAATAACTCATGCCAAGAGGGCAGTTATTCATGTGACAGTAACTTTAGGCATTAGGCTGGTTAATTTTTTAGCAATTAACACCTCACAATAACTGTTTTACTTTTCGTTACATGCTCAATTAGTTCGAGACGCTAGGTGTATAATTAAACAGAGAATTTTCTCTCAATCCCCTTAAGCTGGCCATGCCTTTACGCGACACATAATACCGATGTCGTGTGACCGCGTTCACCCTAGCTAGCCTACATACAGGAAATACACGTACTATCATTCCTCACGTTAAGTAAATGGAAAATAACCCTTCTTTTATGATAAATTTCACATTAGACATGCGGTACTCATTAATCACTCCCTAATCTGACATGAATCAACTTGGGTGAAGGGATCACTCAACTTTGGAAGTAACGGTGATGGTACTGAAAACTCAGATGGCTTTTGGAGACACAACACTAAAATGGTGAAGGTTGAAATACACCAAAGAGTATATTGTATTTAAAGGAATCATTTTGTTGACTTGTGGAGAAAATCCGACAAGGGATTATAGGCCCTACATATTATTAAAATTATTTTGAAAATCTGTCATTGGGTGACACTGAGCAAAAACAAAACAAAATTAAAATAACACAACTCACAAAAACACATACCCCCATACACACACTTACACCCCACCATGCCCCCCATACTACACAAAACCAAACACAGGGTGCCCTCCCCGGGTCTCGCCTCGAGCATGTTCAAAATTGGTTGGAATAGTCTCCTAAATCATCCCCATCAGCCTCACTCCCCTTTCCAATAAAATCAAAATACTAGCTCGTCCATAATGTCCCCATGAGATAACTTGTATCGTTACATGCCAAGTCTACGTCAACTATGAGTAAGACTAGAAATTCGCGTAACTTACGATAATCCTGCGACTAAGTTAAGTTTAAGGAACGCATGAACAGTCGTGGAAATAGCGTACGTGCTTGTTACGACAGACGTAGATTTTCGTAAGTTTTGAAGAAAATCTTAAGTGTATACTACGTTTCGGGAACGCAGTAATCGTAGTGGGACTTTGCGCAAAGTTGCGATTAGAAAGAGGTACGGACTTTCGTACGACCACTTTCGGGAACGGACCCCAGGGCCTTAAGATTACAGACTTAAACCTTATCCACTACACTACTGACATTACTGATAAGCGGATGTTAAAATTAAAATATATAGTGTGTTGTGTTACTTGTACTATTTTTTTTGCCAAATTTAAACGACGTTATTGAACACCATTTATAGTTAATTAAAACAATTTTCATAGTTCGGATTCTTACATTAAAAACAAGTAAGTCAAAATAAACAGTAATATTACGGAAACATAGAAAACGGTCAGCGTATAAAAATACTACTATTTCAAAAATGTGTAGTATTATTTTTAGCCACTGTTTATTTATATTTTTCTGCTTCCAAATTGTAATTTTATGTTAGGTAGTATAGGTAATAAAGCGTGAGATTATTGAACAATTGGGTTTACCGTCATTTAAAGGTAAAGGTCTGCGTAAAATTAGGAACATTTTTAACAGTGTACTACTACTACTGGGGCTGGTGACGCCGCCGCTGCCCGGTGACCCTACCCCCGAGACAGTTAATTAAAGCGCTTGTTTTTAAAAACGCTCAATCAACGTTTGCCGATCTGTGAAAACGCCAAATCAACCCTAGTACTAATAATCGTTCTCATACTCTGACATTTCCTTTGACAAGAAAGTAGTACGCTTAGCTTGGCTTGTAGAGATTTAACCGATAAATGGAATTCTTTAGTTACAAATGGTTTATCTCGACAGTGTCTCACACTAAACTGTAAAATGTTGTTACAATTATTGAATCATGATGATAAAAAAAGAACAACAATTTACTGTTGGGTAAATCTTAGTCAAAGTTGAGTAATATATCCTCTGAGGGAAAAAAATACTGTTGGATGTAAGTCCTCCTCATGAACCTTCAAAGATTGTCTTCTTATCGCATCTCTCATCCAGGGTCACCACCGATTGTCAGCTTTTAAACTCTCTCCCCTTCTGTTCTACCGTCCTTTACTTCGTTTCTTTTCTTAATTGGTTGATACTATGTTATTCTTGCGTTGTACTATTGTCATTTATACTGGCAATGTAGTCTTGTCAAAGGCGCCTCGCATTTTTATCCACAAACCGCGAAGGCGCCAGTGTGAGCGCGACCAAGGCGTGAGGCGAGCGAGCGGATACGACTCAACTCTGAGCGGTCCTAGAGAGGGCGAGGCGGAGGGGACTCACACAAATTGAATAAACTAGCGGGAGGCCAGCGCTTCGCGAGGGCTCCAGCTAGATGAGTGCGTGAACGGGGGGCGATCGCTGTGAAAGGAAGAGATCACTTGAAACAGAAGCGATCACTGAAACAGAGAAAGCGATCAGTGATGAAGTAAAATACACTATGGCGACAACACCGCTAGTCACCGGCGGCAATTCGCGCATGTGAAGTACATTCGGGGGCTGACCTAATTACACACAATTACCGAATGCAGTAAATCTGTGTGTACATTGTACGAGTCATGCAAACCATGCTTGACCGCGCGCCACAAACACACGGTTTCCGCCGCATTATAATTATGACAAACAATCATACTCGCATTGATTTTCCCAGTTCAAAATTGGTCCATTGCCGGAAAATAGCCATGCATATTTGCCATTGTCACTTATTAACAATTAAATGTCACATTGCAATTGATGAAACTGTGGGTCAGGAATGATATAAGTAATACCGACCCACAGATAGTACAATTCTCCTCGTCACATACCATCACCCCCAGTACGATATATAATCTACGATTATTAGGAGACATTTTTCAAACCCTCAATTTCGGGATTGACTCATGGCCGCAAGGTTACTAATACAAAACAACACCAAAACACTCTTATTTAAATTCTGTTTTAGCTTCCGATAGCCGAGAGCCCATACCGAATTTTCCATTATCATTGCGCAAAAAATTTTGACCACCTGAGTCAAAAAAGTCTCTCGAACGTCAGGAACACACATTGCAGAATTCCAAAATCTGCCCCCAAGCGGGTATCAAAAATATGACGTCACCATTCAGTAATGCGAGTAATGAGCGGCGCTCTACATTTGTAAATTGTATGGAAAAACGTGTGTAGCTATGCTGGCGGTCCAAAAAAAGTATAATTCGTGATAAATTGTATTCGGAATGTACTACTAGAAAGAGCTCCATTGTAGAAACAAACCAACTATAGGAGTAGTCAGCATCCGAAACAGGTTCTCAGTAGAATGGTTGTTGTCCTTTCCTAATTCTGCTTATTCTGCAAGTGCTCGTATTTGATGTTATTTAAACAATGCCAATGTGCAGCGGCAGCGGATACATCCACACACAATGGTAGCCTACTTGAAAAAATGATCATGGTTGATTTTCATAAAAAAGTGTATTTTGGAGACATACAAATATTGTCTCCAAATTGTTGGTCGCCAACAACACCTTCTACCGCGGTGTATCAAAAAAAAAAAGGAAACCCCTCAATGTATTGCCCTATATTCACGAGGAGAAAAAAGGAAGTAATCCTACAAATTAATAAAATATGAAAATGGCACTTCATTAGGTTTCCGAAACCGAAACGATCTTCCACTAAGATGCATATTGACTGCGTTATTGGCCGAGTGAAAATTTTGTACCACCTTTTTGCATTTTTTTCCACGGATTGTTACTCGTTCAGTAGATTCTGAGACAATACACAACTTTCTCCAAGCTCATTCGTTTGTTCGTTGATTCTTTATGTTTTTGCGACAAAGGTCAGTCTGATATTTAAAAAAAAAGTTAGTTTCAAATATTAGAAATGCAAAGATCTTGCCCTCATTCTCTTTACCGCGCCGCTCTTCCCCCTACTTGGGGAAGTTGGCCGTCTTTGTAACATGAGCAGGATTGCGTTCTCTTGTCCATTTCCATAATCGACTTCTAATCATTCTTGTCCGTCGGATGCTTGCAAAGTAAGCGGTTATTCTGTGCGAAAGATCCCCAGATTTGACTGCGCTAGACTTTGCCCTAGAGGAAACATTAATCAGGAACCACCAGCAACTTGCCAGGAGAACTTCGCAATAGAATAACCGCTGCCTTTGAAAGCAATCCGACGGACAAGAAGGATTAAGAAGTCAATTATTGAAATGGAAAATTAAAAGAGCAAGCTGCATCCGTCGTAATGGTCTTAGCCGGCACAGCAAAGTGTGGGTGGAGGGTGGGGGGGGGGGGGGGGGAAGGCAGCGACAGTTAGAAGAATGAGGCAAGATCTTAGAATTCTAATAATTGAATCTAAACCTTTCCAATATCAGAATGGTCTGGGTCGCCAAAAACAAAAGATCGAACGAACGAAAGAATGTGCTGGGAGAAGTTGTATTGGCTAAAAAACAGCTTAGACAGTAAACCGTGGACAGTACATCATGGGATAAAATTGGAAAAAAAGTGGTAAACTTTTCAATCGGGGCCATAATCGGTCAATATGTGCCCTTTTGGAAAGACTTTCGGTGTCGGGAACCTAATGAAATGTACTGTTTCAGATGGGTTATTAATTTGTATGGTTACTCTTTCTCTCGGCAAGTGAAATATGAGGGCGCTTCGAGGGGTTTCCTTTTCTTGAGACACCCGGTATGTTTATGCACTGTATACAAAGGTAGTTGTGAGCGAAAGATATTGTGTATTACGTTATCAACATTTAAGAGCAGAGTTAAAATGCCACTGATAAACAAATATAGAGTTTACCAGGAGCAATTTTTTATACGCGTAATGGTTGAGTAGCTAATTGAAAATCTCAAGAAATATTATGGGCCATTCTACGATACAAGTCTTCAACTTGTGTTTTTCGTGTCGCTCACAGTCAGTACAGTTTTTTTTTATATAAATTAAAAAAACCCAAAAAAGATAAAAAATTATTTATTAATATAAATTATCTTAGGATGTTACGTTTTTCAAAATAATACGGACTAGAAGTTGTAACCGGGTGAGAAAGTATCAAGCATAAGGCTAACACTATATTATATCAGGCTTCCGAGTGGTACAAAGAAAAAAGAAATCGTTGTATGGTACAGCTTTGGTTTAAAAGTTCCCGGATGCAATACAAAATTCTTTTGAAGATTATAGCATCCGGGCATTTTGGATGACATAACGAAGCACTATCGTTTTCGTTCAGGGGACCTACAGCACTGCCAAAGCAAGGTTCGTTTGAGGTCCAGCCTGCATATTTAAATAATAAATAATAATTATTGAATGGCTTTTTTTCGTATGATACAAGAATATATTGCCCTCGCTAGGAAAATAGTGTACTCGTCTTCGACTCGTTACAATATTTTTCTAGCTCGTTCAATACATTATTCTTGTATCATACTCAAAGCATTCAATATTCAACTTGGGAAGGGGATCACTCACCTTGGACGTCCCGGTGATAGTATGAACAAATCAGAGGTCTTTGGCGGACACCTTAAAAATGTGAGGTTGAAATACACACAAGAGGTATATTTTTATGAAAAGGAATCAATGTTTTGAAATTGTGAGAAAATCCGACAAGGGATTATATAGGCCTACATAAATTATTTAAAATTATTTGAAAATCTGTCATTGGGTGACACTGGCCAAAACAAAAAAATTATAAATAAAACAATACAAAACACATACACACAGCACACCACAATTACACACACAAGAGCACCCCTACATACACCAAAAACAACACACAAGGGTGCCCCTCCCGGTCTCGCCTCGAGCATGTTCAAAAGGTTGGAAGCAGTCTCTACAATCATCTCCCATCAGCCTCACACCCCATTTCCAAATAAAAAGACAAATACTAGCTCTTCCCCCTAGTCATGATATAAAACTGTATCGTTACATGCCAAGGTCTACGTAAACTCTGAGGTAGACGGATGAATTCAGCGTACTTTTACGTAATCCAGCGACTAAGTTAAGTTTCAAGAACGAATGAACAGTCGTGGCAATCAGCGTACGTGGTAGTTACGACAGACGTAGTTTTTCGTAAGTTTTGAAGAAAAATCGTAAGTGGTATACTAAAGTTTGGGGAACAGTAATTCCGGAAGTGTGGACTTTGCGAAAAATGCGATAGAAAGAGGCGACGCCTGTCGTCCGACCCCTTCGTGAAGGACCCAGGGCCTTAAATGAGTACAAGACTTAAACCTTCTCCACTTATCATACATGCATATGATAAGGATGTTAAAATAACATATATATATGTGTGGTACTATTTTTTTCAAAATTAAACGCGCTCTAGTGAAACATTTTATAGTAAAACAACTTTTCATAGTTCGTATTCTTAACATTAACAACAAGTAAGTTACAACAAATAACGTAATATTACGGAAATCGCAGAACCGGTCAGCGTATAAATATCTACTATTTTCAAAATGTGTAGATTATTTTTTAGCACTGTTATTTATATTTTCTGCTTCCACATTGTAATTTTATGTTAGGTAAGGTAATAAAAGCTTGAAGATTATTGAACAATTGGGGTTGACCTAATTTAAAGGGTAAAGTCTGATAACATTAGGAACATTTTTAACAGTGTTATACTACCTGTGGCTTGTGCCGCAGCCGCTGCAGTGACCATGAGACCAGTTAAAGCGCTTGTTATAAAACGCTCAATTCAACGTTGCCGATCGTAAAAACGCCAATCAAACTAGTACATGATAATCGTTATCATGACTCTGACATTTCCTTTGACAAGATTAGTAGCTTAGCTTGGATTGTCCGATTTAAACGAGAAATGCGGGATTCTTGAAGTTTACAAATGTTTATATGGACAGGTATCACATACACTGTAAAAAATGTGATTTAAAACAATGAGTGTAATCCAAATGATGATTAAAAAAGAACAACAATTTCTGTTGAGTAAACTCTAGTAAGTGAGTTAATATCCTCTAGGGAAAAATATATCGTTGGAGTAGTCCTCTCATGAACCTTCAAAGCTGTCATCTTATCGATTCTCCTCAGGTCCCAACGATGTAAGCTTTTAAACATCTCTCCTCATCTTGTTTACCTTCCTTTACTTGTTTATCTTTTCTTAATGGTTGATACTATGTTATTTTGTCGTGTACTATTGTTCATTTTACTGGCATGTAGTCTTTGTCAAAGACGCCTCGCATTTTTATCACAACCGCGAAGGCGCGTGTCGAGGCGAGCCAAGGCGTGAGCCGAGCGAAGCGACTACGACTCAACTCTGAGCGGTCCCGAGAGGGCGGGACTCACACAAAGTGACTAAACTAGCGGGAGGCCAGCGCTTCGCACGGGGGGCTTCCCCCCCCCCCCCGGGGGGGGGGGGCTAGAGAGGAACGGGGGCGATGATGAAAAGGGAAGCGATAATGAAAACAGAAGCGATCACTGAAACAGAAGCGATCAGTGATTGAAGAATTACACTCATGGCGGACAACACCGCGTAGTCAACGGCGGCATTCGCGCATGTGTAGTTCAATTTTTTTTTTTTTTTTTCACGGGGGGGACTGACTAAAAGTATACCACAAAAACCGAATGCAGTAAATGGTGTGGCATTGTACGTGTCATGCAAACCATCGCTGGACCGTCGCGCCCACAAACACGTTCCGCGCATATAATTATGGCAGCAACCATCAATACTCGCATTGATGCCCAGTTTCAAACTTGGTTCCATTGCCAGGAAATTAGCCATGCTATTTGCATTGGTCACCTATTAAATTAATGTACATTGCAACTGCTGACACTGGGGTTCCGGAATGATTAAGTAATTACCGACAAAGATAGTACATCTCATAGTCCACATTATATCGCTCTAATCTACGATTATTTAGGAGTACTTTTTCAACCCTCAATTTCCGTGACTGACTCATGGCGCAACGGTTACAACATCAAAACAAACACCAACATCGTATTAAATTCTGTTTTCAGTTCGATAGCCGAGAGCACATAAGGAGTTCCAGTATTTCATGGCGAATAATTTTGACCACATTGAGGTCTAAAAAAGTCTCTTGAACGTCAAGAACACACATTGCAGAATTTCCAAAATCGCCCCAAGCTGTATGACACAAAATGGAAGTCACCTTCGCTACTGAGAGAATGAGCGGCGCTCTTGATTTGTAAATTGTATTGGAGAAAACGTTGTGTGTGTAAGCATTGTGGGCGGTCGCCACAAAAGTATTAATTCGATATAAATATGGGTATTCGGAATTTTTACTAAGAAAAGCTTCCAGGGCTAGAAACAAACCAACTATCGAGTCAGCATTCCGAAACAGGTTTCACGGACAGGAGTAGTGGTTCTCTTAATTCTGCATTCATTCTGCAATGGTACTACTCTTTGATGTTATTTAAAACATCCTGCAATGGGCAGCGGATACGTGCAACAAACAATGGTATAGCCTATGAAATGATCATGGTTGATTTCATGAAAACTAGTTGTTGTATTTGGAGACATACAAAATTGGTCCAAATTGTTTGTCGCCAATCAAAATTCTACCGGGGTCTCAAAAAAAAAGATAAACCCTAAATGTGCCCTATATTTCACCGAGATGGAAAAGTAATCCATACAAATTAATACACAAATTGAAAAGGGCACTCATTAGGTTTCCGATACACGAAAACGATTTTTCCAATAAGATGCTATTGATGGAGTTATGGTCGATGAAAATTGTACCCACTTTTCATTTTTTATCCACGGATTGTTACTCTTCAGTCGTATTTAGACAATAAACACATCGCCAAGTCATTCGTTTTGTGATTTCCTTTGTTTTCTGTGACAAAGGTCTGTTCTGATATTAAAAAGTTAGTTCAAATATAGAATTACAATGATCTTGCCCATTTTCTTTAACGCCCTGTCTTCCCCGTAGATTGGGCAGTTGGCCGTCTGTAACACTGATGCAGGCTTCCGTTCTCTGTCAAGTTCCCATAATTCGACTTCTAATCATTCTTGTCCGCGGCATGCTGGCCAAAGTAGCGGTTATTCTGTGCGAAGATCCCCAGATTGGACTCGATAGACGTCGCCCTAGAGGAAAAATTAATCAGGAACCAATAGCAAACTTGCCAGAACTTCGCATATAGAATAACCCCTGCCTTTGAAAGAAGCGACGACAAGAATGATTAGAAGTCAATTATTGAAATGGAAAAAAAAAGGAGCGCAAGCCTGCATCGTAGTCATGGTTTAGAGGCAGCAAAGTGTGGGTGGAGGGTGGGGGGGGGGGCGGGGGGGGAAGGAAGAGCAGCGCACAGATAAAGAGACTGAGGCAAGATTTAGAATTTCTAATTAATTGAAACTAACTTTTCAATGTCAGAAACTGGTCTGTCGGTCGCAAAAAAACAAGATAACGAAAAGAATGTTGCTTGGAGAAGGTTGTATTGTTCTACAAAACAGCTTTAGGACAAGAACCGTGGACAGTACAAGTCCGGTGGAATATAAAAACTGAAAAAGTGGTTTACAAATTTCAATCGGCCATAACTCGGCACTATGTGTCCTTTTGGACAGATCTTTTCGGTTAGGAAACCTAATGAAGGTACTTTTCGAGATGGGTATTCAATGTATGGTTTATCTTTCTCTTCGTGAAATAGAGGGTGCTTCGAGGGTTTCCTTTTTCTTTGAGACACCGGTATGTTTCCTGCATGTATACAGTATTTTTAGAGCGAAAGAATATGGTGTATGACGGTATGCAAATCTGTAAAGCAAAGTTAAAAGGAAACCTGATAAACATAAGCATAGAAGGGGGGGCGGTTGGTGGTGGGGGGAGGGGTGGGTGACACAAACCAAAAAAAAAAAAAAAAAAACCCCCCCACACCCCCCCCCCCCCCCACCCCCACCACCCACACACCACCCACCCACAAAAAAAAGGGGGGGGTGGGGCAATTTTTTATCGCGTAATGGTTGAGGGCTAATTGAACTCAGAAATATACTGGGCCTTATCGATAAAGTCTTAACTTGTGTTTTTCGTGTCGCTCACGTCATGTACCAGTTTAAAGCTTGTTTTTGCCCGTAAAGAATGAATAATTTATGTTAATATTAATTATTTTATTTAGTTTAAATATATTCTAAAAATGTGCTATAAAGATTGTTTTGAAGATACATTGGAGAGAAAAAACATAACAAAGGCTATTATTATTTATAAGCTTCCGAGTGGTACAAAGAAATCTTGTATGTACAGGCTTGGTAAAAAGTTCCCGGATGCAAAACAATATTCTTTTGAATATTGATCGCATCTGATGTTGGAAGGACATCAACGGACAGAACTATCGTTCAGGGGACTACACGGCACTGCAACGCAAGGTTAGTTTGAGTCAGCTGATATTTTAAATATAATAATAATTGACTGGCTTTTTTTTCGTACGATACAAGAATATATTGCACGCGCTAGAAAAATTTTGTACTCGTCTTCGACTCGTTACAATATTTTTCTAGCTAGTGCACTAGTATTTGTTTCCTACTCAAAGCCCTTCAATATTAGAAAACTCCATGATTCTTGCTTTCGCCATGTCGCAGCCCAAATTCCGTTCTTTAAAAGTGCCCCCTGCTTTGGTTAGACAAGCTATAAGAGAGCATATCACAGATTAAACGGCTTTATAGCATATTATAAGTTTAAATCATTATATTGGTTATTAGAGTTCGCAGGGTTCTCTGAGAGCATGTCGCCAATATTGCAGCAGATAGTTACATAATTCGAATGGATACAATATGCTAAAAATAACGGAAGAACAATTCATGTTTCAATAGGTGATAACCGAACAGATGTCAATGTTATATTTACATGTTTTTCCTAAAAATCTGGTTGCAAAGTAAACAATTCAGACCTAGTAATACAAAGAAATCTCATGTTACGTTCAAACGCGCAGATACGTTTACTCCCTCCTTCCCGCTACGTTCTTGCAAAACGACGTGATACATAAAGTCGAACACTACACAATGCTTTAGTCTAAAGGTAATTACCTGATAGGTATAGCCTCGTCGGTGAAGCATGTACGTTCATCAAGAACAGCACGATAAGAAAAAAAGGTACATTACAAGCCCGTGACTACAGGACTAAAAGGTGAACGCGAGATTCTTCAAATAACTAGGTGTCCCTAAAATTGAAATCTGATTTGTGCATGTCTAAAGCGTTGCTCTGCGGAAAATATCCCCCATCTGAAAGGATTCACCTGAGAACTGTTTCTTGGTTTCAAAAATTTTGAATTCTAATTTCCGACAGGAGCAAATAAGAAATTCAGCACTGTTTTCTATGAAATTAAGCAAATACAATCATCTTTTGTTTAAATTTAAATTATTTATTTTTTTTATTTTTTTTAGAAAACATTTTTGACTTGTCTATTTGAAATCACTCCATATCACAGAAAATATGGATGACTGAAATCTCTCGTTGCACCTAACGTTAGGCTATTATAATAAGTCTAAAAAACTTATTGATTGTTTAAGATCACCCAGCATTCTTCGTGTTCTGAGGAATTAAAGTTTACGATTTTTACTGATTTTCAGGAATCTTGAGTTGATATTTGGTAATTTTGGAGACCAAACTTGAACACTTTATCGGAGAATGGTCCTCGTACTGCTTTGGTCTAGTTATTAGGGGTAGTATCTCCGGAGGGTATCCGCTGACCCCCCAGGACTCTACCAAAAACCAACTTTTAGCTTCGTGTTATGGTCCTATAAAACTTTTGAGATGTTAACACAAAATGAATTTCCCGGCACTCTGGCATATTCAAGATGGGTCCAAAAGGCCGCCAGACATTAGGCAAAATTAAAAGAAATTGGGTTATTTAATATCACAAAATGTAATAAATTATAAAAATTATATGTTCGAATAAGCTTACCTGGTCCTTGGCATTTCATTCTGATCTTTGAAGTTTTTACCATCTAAAATATCCAAGAGGCGCCCAAAATGGCCGCCAAATAGGCAAAGTTAAGAAAATCATGTATTTCATATCAAAACAAGTAATAAATCATAACAAATTATGTTGAGCTATAGTACCTGGTTGGGCATTTAAAATTTAGTATTTCTAGTTTCTTGCCATGTCTAAAAATCTCATAGATGGCGCCCAAAATGGCCGCCAAATAGACAAAATTAAGAAAATTGGGTATTGAATATCAAAACAATGTAACCACATTGGGAAAAAAATTAATATTAGAAACAGTTGGTGGTCAGTTGTCATTAAATTCTAGTACAGGATTTTTGCCCATGTAAAACAATCCAAATGTCACCCAAAATGGCTGCCAAATAGGCAAAATGAAAGAAAAATGAAGTCTTTAATATCAAACAGTAATAAAATATTGGTAAACATTAAAATTAAATAAGACTGTGGTCATAGGCATTACTTTCTAGTATTTTTTCTGCCAATCTTAATCTGAAATCCACGCCAACACCCAAAAAGGCTGCAAAGATAGGTATAAATTGCAAGCAATTGTACACATGATTCAAAGTGTGCAAATTGGTAAAATAATACACCTATTCTACCTACCTCCCGCGGCCTATTTCTGCACCGGATGCCACTGAGAAAGCTTGGCATTGCTCAAAGCCAGGAAGGTATACCTAGGTATTTCTGGTGATTCCCTAAAAGCCTAGCATCCACCTGACCCAAGCTAAGCTTCATTATAATTTGCAACCAAGAAAAAGAGGCTTCTACGCACCTACTGGTGTCCAGATGATACCCTTACACCTGCAAGAGGGACGACCAATAGCCTTTGTCCAACCACGCCCATATCATCTTTTGGGTACACGTTTGGAACATTGTGGGAGTGCGATAACGGAGCATCCGCATGTCAGGACAAGTAACGCCCAGAAGCGAGCGCCAAGAAGTGGATTGAGGATGGGTATCATGACGGATGGGAAGTAGTATTCCGTCTTGAAATTTTGCACAAGCACTTCGGATGACATTGTGATCCAGCTGCTTAAGGTGCATGTACAACAGGTCCTAAAGGGGCTTCATGCGTTCTGAATCAACTCTTACTTGATGTCCCTGATTTCCACAGTAATGTTTAAGTTACGAGTTTAGAGCCTAGCTTTACTGCAAGGACACGGACTCTCAAAGCTGCCAGGACCGCTGATCAGAGGGAGAAAAATGTTTGAGGGAAATAGATAAGGTTTGATTTTTTTGCTAAAGAACCCACCGGTGCAAGATGTAATCATAAATTCATGTCTTCTGTGAAAACAGAGGTGGGCCGCTTCATAGAAGGCTTAAACCTCTACACCTTGGCCACGGGCCACCGTCCAACAAAAAAGCCTTCATCTTGCCCAGGTCCAAGGTATTGAGCTCCGACAATGGCTCACAGTCCCCTGATGCGCCAGGTGTTGGAGCAGTAGGAGAGGGGCCCATTGTGGAAACACTCACAATACCCTGATTCCTCTCCCAAACATCCTTTAATGGGGCAGAGAGGGCCACATCAAAGAAACTGTCATACATCCTCTGAAGCGCATGGTGGGACAGCGCCTTGACAGTTTCTAAACACCTGGGCGGTCGTAGAAAGAGACCCTCAAACTAAATACCACTGGCTGAAATGCGTAACCTATTATGTTTGAAGCAATCCGCAGTCCTTGCGTACCGTCGCGACTGCCTTTTCGTCCACTCCCATGTAAAGTATGTTTAAGTTTGTTATTCAAACGAGATGCGAACAAATCCACATGTGATGATGACCTCCCTGGCATGGGCCATATAATATGAGGCTATAACCTTGTCCATCCCATGAGGTTCTGCACTTCAAGGTTGATTCCCGTTCTTGCACCATAGCAGCAAGTGAGAATCGTTTCCCCACAGAGCCCCGTCTCCTTGTTCCCCCTCGTTCAGGTAGGTATAACTGTTCTTTTGTCGCAGCGGACTAAGGGTTTGCCTGTGAATATGGTGTCACAGTTCACGAAGTGCCAGAATCGCTGTCCAAAGTTCCAACACGTTGCTGTTTCTGGCGGGCCTGGGTGGTATCCCCTGCCGACATTGTCATCTGAAAATATGCCCCATCCGATCTTGGACGCATCTGCGTCAAGGTCAGGGAAGGGTGCCTGTGGGAAAGCATACGGCCTAAAGTAGTTTGGTCGTATGCATCCGCCATTGCGGGTCTAAAATGAGTTCGGAAGAACCGAGATTTGGAGAGTAAAAGGATGAACCAATGGGCAGTATAGATTGAGAAGGTAAATTTGAATTTGCCTCATTAGTGAAGCCTACACAAGACAAGGGAACCATGCCTACAAGCAGGCTAGCCACCAGTCTCCAAACCTAAGCACAATTCACACTGTTACGGTGCTGGCTATGATCATCTCTGCACCACTATGCCAATCCATTGACCATCTGGTACGTGGGGTTACCCTCCCTGGTACTGCAGTCTGTGCCCCCTCCCAGAAACTAGTGGAGGGGGGTGGCTAGGGAAGTGTCGCAAACTGGGATTTGGCCTAGTCGATAACAAACTGAAAGGCTCCACCAAACTGCCAACTTTCGCTGGACTTCCTCATGAGGATCTAAGTAGTGATACTTAATGTATGTATTTTACCATTGACTACGCTTTGAGATGATGCGTACATTTTTGTGTGTCAATTTTACCTATTGGGGGGCACCATTTGGTTTTTAAGAGCTAGCAAAATCTCAAATACTAGAAATAAATGCCAATAATGATCAATCAACTATATCCAAATGTCATCAATTTATTGTTTAAATTCAAACCCCTCATTTTCTTAAATTTTTAATTAAAATGATTTCACTTGTTTGGCAGTCATCTTGGATTTTTTATAGGTAAAAAATCAAATACTACAAATTAAAATGCCATACAGGCACATATTCCAACCTTAATTTTATGAATTTATTACTTGTTTTATATTAAATCCCCGATTTTCTTTAATTTTGTCTAATTTCGGGCCATTTGGGGCGCCATCTTGATTTTAGACATGGCAAACCTTCAAATACTAGAATCTAAATGCCAACCACCAGGTAGCATAGCTTAACTTAATTTTATGAATTATTACTTGTTGATACTACCCGTACCTGATTTATAACTTTTGCCTATTTTGGGGGCCATTTTGGGCGCCATCTTGGATTTTTGAAAGAGACAGAGATATGGCAACAACCTTCCAATACTAGAATTTAAATGTCCAAGGACCAGGTAAGCTATATTTCTAAATTAATTTTATGAATTTTATTACATGTTTTGATATAAATACCCCATTTTTCTTTAATTTTGCCCTATTTTGGCGGCCATTTTGGACGCCATCATGGAATATCGCGAGAGTGCCGGAAATTTATTTTGTTAGCATCTCAAAAGTGTTGACTAGGACCATAAAACAAGCTAAAAAAGTTGGTTTTGGATAGTCTGGGGGGGGTCAGCGGATACCCTCCGTCGATACTCGATATATTACTTATCCTTGAGCATTGAATTTTGCCTGATGATTAGTCCTCAACAAATGAAATATTAGGACACATTGTTATTTAGTTTTTAAAGTACATTCATTCACATGATATCATTCCATGACCAACTTATGGTTGAAGAAATTAAACACCTGCAACGTAATGACCGCTACCGTAATAAACAATACGTAGTAAACTTTTGACAATTTTTTTCAGCTTGTTTGGTTTGCTGAGAAATGTGGATAACATCATAACTTAACCTTTGCCCGGAACCTGGGCTAGAAGTGACCCCGATTGAATTACCATTAATAATTCATGAAAAGCTGTAGCGGACCCTTGTAAATCAGAACTCATTTTAGCCAGTCATTTCAAACTGCGACTAGATTGTTTTTTCTCAAAAACTCAGTTTAACCCCAGTAAAAACGGGTTGTCGGAACCCTCTGACAACTGAAAAGTGATTTAGCATGAGGGCTTTGTCACGGCAAGGGAACTCGGGGGGGGGGGGACGATTTCGATGAGTAACGGGGTTGAGACGACCGGGCAACACCAACACTTCTATCCTGAAACTTTTGCGCATGCGTTCAAACAGACGTGGGACACAAGTGCCGGCCCGATGATGTTTTGATATCGTGCCGCACAGTCGGTTGATCTGCACAAAAATGGTTATTAAATTACTCAAATGAAAAAGTTTAAAACACAAATTACTCCTAGTTCCTACAAATATGTCAGGGTCAGTGGCGCAAGCATTAGAAACATAATTACAAGCAGAGATGCATGGGAATGTTCAGCATGCCGTGTTACGAACTTTTTATCATGGCATGGCTAGCAGGCGACTACACGCGCGAGACACACTGTCAGTGTCACTGGACTGGTTGTTGTCTTGTACCAAACACACACACACGCCCTGCCATGCATCGCAACTCAATGACAATGATTGTGTATGTGTGCGAATGAAATTTCACAGATTTAAACCCGTATTGGCAATTCATATTTCTACTAAAATTACATTGGCCCGTGTCTCCGACAACGCAAATAACATGGGATATAGTAGCTAGCGGATGAGTGAGTGAGCAACCTCGGGCTAGCCTCTGTCAAGGCACGCTTCCCACACAACACACACCACAATCGCCCCACAATCGCCCCACAATCGCCGCGGGCAGCTATCCGGCCAGCTATATTTACTGTACTTTAGGACCAAGTCTCGAGAATTCTTGCAAGTTTTTATTGATCGTATATTGAACACATTGCTTTGGGTAGCTCTGGTCGGCAACGGGAGAACCTTTTAATTGAGTCTCTACCATTCCATGCCCCCCGTCCATGCCCACGGTCACAGTGATTGGACGTAAACACCTCTCGCCGCAATCCAGAGTTGGGTTGTGGTCGTGTATAGGTCAGAGCATTAATACAAAGCTATTACGGGGTCCATTACGCATTGTTAAAACTGGCATTTACTCTACCTTGACTTACAAAAAATCCATACCAAAAATGTCACTGATTCATTATTTGTAAACGGATGTGCAGTTTATGTCAGGGTACTTAACGAGGAGTTTGACGTAAATAACTGGCGCAAAATGAAAGAAAATTGAAGTCACTGAGTATACCTAAAATTTGCCGTTATTTACCATTCTACATCAAAAACTTGTAGAAAACTGTTTCATAATACCGCATTATTGCTTTATCGTTGTCCATAATAATTATAATCGTGTAATAACACCCAGGGAATCGGAATATACCAATAGGAGGTCGGTAAGTGAAGAAATTTAAAAACTGTTCCACGACAGGTTTTTGCATCGGAAAAAACCCCGCGATATCCTATTACTTAATCTCATAGCCCCGGGCTTCGCTATAACAACAACCGTGCATGAACTCTTATCCACAAAATAGCAGGGTCGTCAAAAATGGGAATTCCAGTCTCGATACAGCGAAATAACAACGATACGTATTGCTCATACTTTGTTGAATGTGTGCGATGTGTTGTAAAAATTGTAGTAGAAGGAGAGAGAGGAAACGGCGAAATTTGCCAATTGCTTGTCAGTTTGAGGGATTTTTTGGAAAACGCGCGAATTCAAACATATCAGGTTTTTTACTAAAAAATCTAGTTGGTGCTCACCTGGTGAGCGCCCGATAACTCCCCTTAAACTGCTTCTTCTTTCACTGTGCCAAATTTCAGCACTGGGCGATATTTGGTTTAAAAGAAAATGTTCACCCCAAAAAACGAACTTTTATCGGATATTTCCTAATGTTTCTACAGGCACCCAAAAATAAACATCCCCCCAAATTTAGTGCATTAACTTGGGTGTCCTGCCCCCCCGAGGGAACTTGACAGGTCTTCAAAATTGTCTAACCTCTTGCCAAATGCAAAAAACAGAAAAGACAAACGCCAATTCAAACCTATAAATTCAGTACGAAGTGCTGGTGCCAAGTCCAAGATTTGATCAAGTCTACCATGATGCGTGACGTTGCGCGGAGAGATTCACTCGTTAGCTGTCAATATTCTGTGGGGGAGCGTTCGTAAAAAACTCGCGATTTTTCACATAGTTGTGTCACACTTTGGAAGCCAGGAATTCAATTTTAGGGATCTACAAGGATCAAGGAACCTAGTCACCAACATTTATTGCTATATTGGTGGAATTGAATGCAGATATGAGAAGACAGACACAAAATCGACTCAAACGGTGTGCGGTGCTGTCCTGCGCGTGCAGGCGTTCATGCATTATACTGTATTTGCATTTGAAAATTCGCCATTTTGTAAACACCTGAGTCATAATATGTCAGCGGGAAATTCAAAATTGGCCAACAAATGTATCATCTGTAAGTCTTGATCCTTCAAATACATGATAGAGGAGATCGAGATATACACAGAAATGTTCATGTTGAATGTCATGACTTCCCGAAAAGAAGGTAAAAAATATAAAATAAATATGAAAAATACAGATTTCTAATAGTAATTAGCTATCGATTATCCCAAGGGTTTAATCATAACTCCACTGGTGTTAAAAAGGTCGCATTTTTTTGAAAGGTTCAACGTTATTGTGAACTGAAGAAAGCTATTGCCACGCCGCATTTTGCGTTACCTTGAAATCAGATGCACAATCGATATCTTAATATAATTTTACAATCTTAGCCACTGCTTTGTGAAGGATACCGCATTAAACAAGTGTTTTCACGGCATATTCTGTTTTATATTTCAAAAATTAACAGGAATGACCGGTTCTTCTTGATTTGTCGCGCTCACATATCAAAAATATAGGTTATAACACCACAACATGACTATCCTGGCTGCCGTAAGGACTACTTTCTTTCTTGCATGTCATCTGAAAAAAACGGCTTTAAAAAATTCTGAAAAGGTTTACTAGTATCTTGAGAAGTGAGAATTTCATGATTGGACAGGGTAGACGTGTTATGTTTTTCTCACACTTAGTGGGATTGATAGTTTAGACAGTAAATTGAGACATTTATTCCGCGCTCATCAATTTCATTCAACATCAATTTGCCCACTTCTAGCTGCAGCGACTAGAAATCTTGTGCTGGGCGCAGTCTGACATGCTGCGAGTTTGGTGCTTCGTAACCTTTGGCGATTCGTAAACTTTGGTTGTTTGGTGATTTTAGCTTGTACTTTGGTGTGATATTGTTGTATTTCATCCGTGCGCAGTTTCAATGTGAAAGAAAGAAACAGACTCAAAGTTGCCATTTTTCAATAGATTATGGTGTAATAAGTGGTGTATAACCTAAGTGGCGGCCCGCTCCATAAAGTGACACACCACATTACATTTAACATTTTCGTTACACACACACACACACACACACACACATCCTTACAAGAGCTACATTGTGGGAGTTTTACTGAAAAATCTCTTAAAAAGACACTTTTTTAGACATTTTTTCAGAAAAATACACTTTTTCAAAACTATATAAGGAAGAATTTCAAACCTATAAAGTTTTGAGATTTTTCTCTTAAAAAGACACTTTTTTAGACATTTTTTAGATTTTTTTCAGTTTTTTCATTTTTTTCTAGTTTTTCTCCTCACTTTTTCTTAATAGCCAAGAGGATTGCGCCGCAGGCCTATATAGTTACTAAACTCGAAAAATCCTCTTTCTACTCTTTTACGGAATAAACCTCAAAACTAGATTACAGTTTATTCCGTTATAGGACAATTCGTAGTAGATTGTAAAATACTCCCACAATGTAAAAATACTCCCACAATGTAAAAATACTCCCACAATGTCTCTTTATACTTAAAATACTCCCACAATGTATCTCTAGTAAAGACACACACACACACACACACAACACACACACACACACACACACACACACATCCTTACAAGAGCTACATTGTGGGAGTTTTACTGAAAAATCTCTTAAAAAGACACTTTTTTAGACATTTTTTCAGAAAAATACACTTTTTCAAAACTATATAAGGAAGAATTTCAAACCTATAAAGTTTTGAGATTTTTCTCTTAAAAAGACACTTTTTTAGACATTTTTTAGATTTTTTTCAGTTTTTTCATTTTTTTCTAGTTTTTCTTCACTTTTTCTTAATAGCCAAGAGGATTGCGCCGCAGGCCTATATAGTTACTAAACTCGAAAAATCCTCTTTCTACTTCTTGTACGGAATTAAACCTCAAAACTAGATTACAGTTTATTCCGTATAGGACAATTCGTAGTAGATTGTAAAATACTCCCACAAGGGAGTGAAAATACTCCCACAATGTAAAAACTTCCCCAATGTCTCTTTATACCTATAAATACTCCCAACCAATGTATCTCTAGATAAGACCACCCACACAACACAAACAACACACACACACACAACACACACACAGGGTATCCTTACAAGAGCTACATGTGGGAGTTTTACTGAAAAATCTCTTAAAAAAGGACACTTTTTTAGACAGTTTCAGAAAAATACACTTTTTCAAAATATATAAGGAAAGAGAAGATTTCAAAACCTATATAGTTTTGAGATTTTTCTCTTAAAACGACACTTTTTTAGACATTTCAAAAACAAAATTTTTTATTTTTTTTTTTTTTAGTTTCTCTCATTTTCTTTAGGCCAAGAGGAGTGCGCCGCAGGCCGTATTATAGTTACTAAACTAGAAAAATCCTCTTTCTACTCTTTTACGGAATAAACCTCAATATACTAGATTACCGTTTTCCGTTATAGGACAATTAGTAACATAGTAACTCTAGTTAAAATACTCCCCACAATGAGAAAAGAAAAATATACCCACAATGTAAAAATACTCCCACAAATTGTCTCTTTATACTAAAATACTAACGACAATGTAGTCTCTGGTAAGTACACACCAACAAACAAACACCACAATACACACGCACAGCAGATTGCAAAAATTGGTCCTGCCTAGCTATGATGGCGGCGGCGCACAAAAATAAATTATGACTAGACTCCCCAGTGGTTGTTTTAGCAAACAGGGTTATTCGCATGTGGAGAACAGCAGGCCTGCAGAAAAAGCCCCGTAATGACCTTTAAACCCCATGCCGAGCACAAATGCTGTGAAGGGTCTTAAGCCGGTTCTTATACATAGGCACGGTGACATGCAAAGTTGGGTAGAGCAGCGATGTTTTTTTAAAGATTTTTCACATAAAACCGGAAGTTCCCCTTTAATGACCTTTGACCCCCATGTTAAGACAACTTGAACTTTTGATGAGGTGTCACAGCTGATTCACATTGGCAGAGTTACTTGATCATGGTAACCTACATAAAGCAAATATGATTTTGATTGTTTTCACATAGACCGGAAATTCCCTTTAATGAACCGTGGCCGCCATGTTGAGCACAAGGTTGGTGAAGGGTCTCAAGTGGCTTCGTATGCTGAGGTACGGTGACCATGCAAGTTGTATTATCGCAGGAGCAGATTTTTGAAGATTGTTCACATTAAGACCGGAAGTTCCCCTTTAATGACCTTTGACCCCCATGTTGAGCACATGTGCTGAAGGGTCTCCAGCTTTTTCATATGCATGAGTCCCGTGACCATGCTAACTTCCAATTAGCTAATATGAATTTTTGAAGATTTTTCACATTAAGACCGGAAGTTCCCCTTTAATGACCTTTGACCCCCATGTTGAGCACAATGTTGGTGAAGGGTCTCAAGCACTTTCATATGCATGAGTTACGTGACCATGCAAAGTTGGGTATAGCAGCTATGATTTTTTGAAGATTTTTCACATTAAGACCGGAAGTTCCCCTTTAATGACCTTTGACCCCCATGTTGAGCACAATGTTGGTGAAGGGTCTCAAGCACTTTCATATGCATGAGTCACGTGACCATGCTAACTTCCATTTAGCTAATATGAATTTTTGAAGATTTTTCACATTAAGACCGGAAGTTCCCCTTTAATGACCTTTGACCCCCATGTTGAGCACAACTTTGGTGAAGGATCTCCAGCTGCTTCATATGCATGAGTCACGTGACCATGCTAACTTCCATTTAGCTAATATGAATTTTTGAAGATTTTTCACATTAAAACCGGAAGTTTCCTTTAATGACCTTTGACCCCCATGTTGAGCACAACTTTGGTGAAGGATCTCCAGCTGCTTCATATGCATGAGTTACGTGACCATGCAAAGTTGGGTATAGCAGCTATGATTTTTTGAAGATTTTTCACATTAAGACCGGAAGTTCCCCTTTAATGACCTTTGACCCCCATGTTGAGCACAATGTTGGTGAAGGGTCTCAAGCACTTTCATATGCATGAGTCACGTGACCATGCTAACTTCCATTTAGCTAATATGAATTTTTGAAGATTTTTCACATTAAGACCGGAAGTTCCCCTTTAATGACCTTTGACCCCCATGTTGAGCACAACTTTGGTGAAGGATCTCCAGCTGCTTCATATGCATGAGTTACGTGACCATGCTAACTTCCATTTAGCTAATATGAATTTTTGAAGATTTTTCACATTAAGACCGGAAGTTCCCCTTTAATGACCTTTGACCCCCATGTTGAGCACAATGTTGGTGAAGGGTCTCAAGCACTTTCATATGCATGAGTTACGTGACCATGCTAACTTCCATACAGCTAATATGAATTTTTGAAGATTTTTCAGATTCAGACCGAAGTGCCCCCTTAATTACCCCTTAATGACCTTCGATCAAAATTCGTGTACAACCTTAGACACCGACTAATGTCGAGTCACATGACGGATCCATGTCCCATCACGGGTTTTTTTAGAAGAAGATGCATTTTAAAGAGTTCCGTCGAATGCCCTTTAATCGGCCACAGTGACTTGACCCCAATCTGGGTACACCATAGAAGGGTCTTGGGTCAGTGGTTCTTCTGACAACATCTAGTGGTCATAGCATTTATTCTGTGGTAGAAAATGCATTTTAAATTTGTTGAAAATCACGAATGCACCTTTAATAGGCCCACGAGAGGTCAAAGGTCAAACTATGTACACCTTGGTGTAGCTTGGGTCAGTGGTTCTCCTGACCGATTTTGGCTATTATAGGGCAAAGCGTTTGGCAGAAGAAGGTAAAATAACCAAGAGTCTTGAAGAAGGAGACGAAAAACTAAACAGCGCACAAGCAAAATATATTCGCATGTTAACACATGCGAATATAAATACACGATAAACATCATAAATGATTACAATCGAAGTTGTTTGTTGTAGTGAACTTTATGAAACACTGCATTTATCATTATTTTATTTTGTGGTTAATACTAGTATTACCACCAGTATTACTGTGATGTAACTTTGTTTTTTGTATTAGTTTTTTTTTTAAAGAAGCAATACCTGGTTCAAGTGTTTAGTTACGTTCATTTCAGTTCTGCTCGAAGGGCCAGCACATTTCCTACTGATACTGCAATTGTATAAGTTGAATACGCGTACAGTTTCCTTATTTCTGGCATTCGTTTCCATAGATATTACCAGGGGAAGGGAATACAGTATCCGCTCTTACTGACATTGGCTCCGATCAACTAGTTATTTACTTCCTTCGTAACTGCTACTACATCACAGATATAGACGAGGAGGTGCCACTGCACGTCCCAGTCATGCGGCGATGTTGGTTTGTATGAACCTGCAAGTTAGCCACTGTCCAGGTGCTTGGGAAATGTTTGTAAACAAAATGGTACGCCTATAACAGTACATTTAGAAACTTCTCATAATTTCTTACACTTAATATCCAAATTGTGGGCGCCAAGTTTGAAATCCATAGAGGACGGAGCAGAGAAATAATTTTCCGTACTTGGCTTTTGCATGGGTATAGTATACTACGGTGAAAAAAAAATCTCCAACCCCAAAGGAAGGCTTGCCTAATACATTCATATTATTTTTAACGCATTCGTGATTCGTTGCTTTCATACCTGAGCGGAAAATTCTGAATAACAGTTTGGGAATGCTCATCAAAACTCTTTGTGTAGATTACTTTGTATTCCGATATTCTTTAGCTAAGGTTGCAAAGAGAGATTTTACATATATGTAATCCCCCAAACTTGAAAGCTCTGATTTTCACACCGATACAAAAGCTCTGTCATCAGTAATTTCCAACTGAAAAGGATAAATGAGAATATGTCTTTGGTAATACAAAAAAAAATTGTGAAATATCTAATTGCGTATAGAAGCAAATACGAAGTATGTATTATATTGAAATGCAAGTAATAAAAAAATCACCTTTTCACTTTTAAGATTTCTATTGCCAAGATACAATGGATAAGAATCTTTTGATATCTAATCGATAGGAAATCACTTAATGACCGGGCCGTCTCAATTCAAAGGGAAACACTCGACATTGCTGTTTTAGGCAGAAATCGTTGTCGTAATTATAAAAATTGATGTCAAATTCAAGTAAATTTACCCCATCACGATTTAGCGTTTTGTCAATCTGGGAATATTACGCAATTGTTTGCAGGTAAACGAAATCCACTCTGTGCCACTTTTCAATATAGCGATAGAAACACGCGTTTCTGAATAACATTTTCAAACAATAGCATGTGTAAAAGATACAGCACGTTTAAAGAAATTTTCATGATTAAATCTTTAATAACTTAATTTAAAGCATTCTTACTCAATATTCAAGTCTAAATATAAAAAATACAACATTGCCAAATGTCCATACTTGAGTTGATAAATTGAAAGTATCAGTGCCACATGACTTGCACTCAAAAAGAGAATGTAATGCACAAAATTACAATGCTATAAGCAACGCATGAGTCAATAATCTGCAAAAATGTTCACTGGAACCAATCCTCGGTTTAGTCATATGAGTTTCAATATTTGTTTCGTTTTGCACAAATAAGTCCATGATCTAGTCTTTATTCTGTTCTTGAAAAAAAGGTCCATAAAATATGGGTGGGATGAGAAATAAAAGTTCTTATCATCTGCTCAATCTCCTCTCGACATGACCACCTCCTCGCTGTATGCAGCGTGCGGCTCGTGAACGCATTGCCTCGACAGCCCTCCTCTGGCACTCTGCTGCGGCTGTGAGTTCGTGAGCTCGTCTGTGATCCTTCTTTGCAGCTCTGGGATACTCGCGGTTGGTGTTCTGTAGACTGTGCTCTTCAAATATCCCCATAAATAAAAGTCTAAAGGCGTACAGGTCTGGAGAACTCGGGGCGAGGGAACTCAAACGTCGTGACGATTCCCAACGATCGGTGCGGAATAGTTCATGGAGCCTGTCGTGTAAAGCTCTTGCACGATGACATGGTGCAACATCTTGGGACCCCCACTACACTCTCCTAATGGAGCAATTAGCGTTCAATCTGTACCGCAGTTCGTAGAGCTGAGGCACACGCAAGTTTTTTATAACCATATCAAGGTATCTTTGTCCGTGTTGCTCTGAGGAAAAGCCGGCCGCAATGTCCCGTTACCCATTCATGCCAATCCAAACAAGGTTTCTCTCCGATCCTGGTCTGTAATAAGTCCCCTCCGGTCATCAGGAGGGTTGCCTCTGGGGGCGTAACGTCGCCAATTTCGAGAGTCACATGGCATTCATCGGAAAAGTGGCTCGACCCATCAAGACATCTGACAAGAACCGGGGTTGCTGGTTAATAGGCGAGGACAGTATTGAAACCTTTGTGTCTGGCGTGAGATGTGGGATTATGCTTGGAGCGCACGCCGTACTCTGTCGATAATCAGCTGATTTTCCTGCAGTTTTTGGTCTTCCCGAATTACCAAAGTTCAAGTTGTGACTGGTGGCCATAGTTAACATACTCTCTGGTAGTTCCTTGTCAACCGTTTGAAGAACAGGGTAATTTTCCATACCGGAAACTGCAACTGGAAATGTCTGATGACTTCTGCAACGTTTCGCGTTTCATGATAATGCAACACCATGAACACTCGCTCATCGAGAGTAAACTGAAAAATGTTGCCCATTTTCCTGCTGCCATGTTTCTTTCTCAGGAACCAACATCCATCTGACAAGATTGCTAAAGATCATGATGAATGCATTTCTGCATGATAGGATAGTTACATAATGGATACCTAAGAAACAATGCACTTTTCCTGCTGCCATGTTTCTTTCTCAGGAACCAACATCCATCTGACAAGATTGCTAAAGATCATGATGAATGCATTTCTGCATGATAGGATAGTTACATAATGGATACCTAAGAAACAATGCACTAAACACCAGTGCTTATTGATGCTATCATCATCATCATCATACATATATCATCATCAGCAGCAGCACAGCAGGCAGCAGCAGCAGCAGCAGCAAGCAGCAACGTTCATTTCAACTTCAAAAAATCACTATCATCGTCAACTACATCGTTGTCATGTGTCATTAGTCTTTTACTCCCAGGTTATCAACAATTTGGAGGTTTTACCGACTTACCAACTGCTTGGTTGCAGGATTATTTCAGCACTGTATTTCTCAATACCAGCTTATTTTTCGCTGCAACACGAAATGAATACACACTGCATGGAGTAAGATGGGCAAAACGAATAACTCTCTCGTTCCACATCTGCGGAAACGTTCCGAGTCGTTCTTGAATTCGTACTGGTAAGTTAGTTCACCTCGCCGAATGACCACATGGAATCTCTTCCCAAATGAAACTCATTTGTTTAGTGGTAACTCCAAAGATTGCACGCTTGAAGGAATACCCTGTAGGACCTTTACAGTAAAATAAAACTGTGGCTTAAAAACTCAACTACCTGTGGTTTTGCACCACTTTCTCTCCGATTAAAACCGTTTTGAAAGCAGATATAGTCCGGTGGGAGCCAGAGTCCCCGGGGCTCCCATAACATAACGGAATAAGCGTGAAACAATGTTGTGGTAAAAGTCCAACTTATCGATTGCCCTATTGTTTCACCATGTCCCCGGACTATGAGTAACGCCGGACAATGGTTACGTCTACACGGTCTCTATTCTCCACCATGAACGGTTCATCACCAGGCGGTTGAGTTTTTAAAGCCATCACTAATAAAGTAACGTTTTAAGTAAAGATTTTGTAAACATAATTAGTATTACTAGGACAGTTAAAGGTATTTACACTAGTTAGCTACGCCTAATACGGACTTTTTTCATTACACCTCATGCATATTCATATTTTTTTAAAAATGTTTAGCTTTTTTCAAGGATATAATAAGACTTGTATAGCGCCTTTTACAAAGTAGGCAACGCGCTGACAGGGAACAAAAAGGCAAGAAATACTAAGAACTAGGAAACAGATGTTACTTGAATAAGACTTTTTAAGGCAGATAAACTATCAGACCACGGATGTTGGGAGTAATTCATTCCAAAGGCGAGGCCAACCAATAGATCTAAAAGGCACGATCACCAGCTTCCTTTTGGAACGAGGATACCAAATGAATTGCAGATTCTGAGCGAAGTGTATAAGTTAACTTATGATACGAGGCTGAAAATATGAATACAGGTAATCAGGAGATTTGAATTGCCAGCTTTAAAAGTCGGAGGCGTATTTTGATGTATCCTTTAT
Organism: Ophioderma brevispina; assembly: GCA_023653785.1. Lineage (NCBI taxonomy): Eukaryota > Metazoa > Echinodermata > Ophiuroidea > Amphilepidida > Ophiodermatidae > Ophioderma > Ophioderma brevispina. Next base: position 47,756 of record JAMKCH010005962.1, read on the forward strand.
TGATTGGTAACCAATGGAGGGAATCCAGAAGCGGTGCGACATGAGTGCGACTGGGTTTCTTGAAAAATGAGGCGAGCTGATTTATTCTGAAGAACTTGAAGACGGTTTAATATTGCTTTTCGTACCATACTAAGAGTTTGCAATAATCTAATCTTGATAAATGAGAGTGCGGACAATGTTGTGACACATATCAGTATCCAGATATTTACGATATCTGATTTGATAACAGCTGCAGTTTATTAGAACGAGACAAATTGGGGAAGGTCAGCCATATCATGAGTGAATAAAATACACCGAGATTGCGGATTGAAGGGGAGGAGGGGATTTCCTGTTCACCAAGATGAAGAGTAAGATGTTGTAGCGAGCTGTAATGGTGATGGAGAGGAAGCGACAAAAAACTCAGTTTTGGCTTCATTTAGTTTCAATCGATTATTAAGGCATCCGACCGAAGATCAATACACATTGGGATAATTTAATAAAGTACAAATAGCATCCCCATGACAGTTTGGATCAAATATTGGTAGATCTGAACATCATCATCATAGATGTGGTATTTGAGGTGATGGTGATTGATAATCTGGCCAACTCTATGAGTATAATTATGTAAAAGGCCTGGGTCCAACAACAGAGCCCTGGGGGACTCCATAGAGGAGGTCTTTATCATCAGAAAATCCCCATTTATGTTAACTTTGCAAGTGTCTACCCTCAAGGTATGTTTGAAAAAAACAAAAAAAAAAACCCCCCCCTCCCCCCCTCCCCGCCCCCAATTCTATCATTACCCTCATACCAAATTCATCCAGGCAATCCTTTCAAAATTATACCGTTATCCATCTTATCAAAAATCTTCTTAGAGATCTAACATCAGAAGGAAAACAGCTTGTTGGTTATCAATTTCCCTCATGATAATCGTTTGTACACAGTGAGTGCATCTCTTTTCTACGCCATTGCCTGTACGCTGACTGAAAAGGATCAGAGCAAATCATTAGTATTGGTGTAATTTGATACCTGAGTTGATACCACCTTCTCAACAGCTTACCCACAAAGGGTAAATTAGATACCGGCCGTAAATTGACAACTGATTTTTTGTCGAGAGAGTGTTTCTTCAAAATGGAGTAATGATGGCTTTGCGAAGCCCAGTGGGAAAAGTACCTTTAGGAAGAGATGTGTTTACATTTTTATAACCTCTTACAAGTACTATTTCCCATAGGCATTTCTCTAAAACCTCGTCCCCAGAGTCGCAGTGGGTGTAATAAAATACTACTGTGTATATCAGGAAATGGGGCCGCTGCTGCCCTTGGTGTTGGCTACAGCACTATCACCCCCTCAACCTTCGGGTTTGCCGAATAGCATGTAGGCAGTGCAGTACCTGGGAAAATAGTGTGCTCATTTTCCCATTTTACCTGTAAATTTTGTATTTCCTGGGTCCCACAAGTTCTACCATGTGGATTCAAGGGATTCTCACAAGTTCTAAAATTTCCTTCTTAGACATTTAGACTAAATCAGAAATATTTTTGTAGGCTTAAATTTATTTAAAAAAAGGTTCAAAATTGTTGGAAGGTCCGCCTACTATTGTTTTACACAATTTACATATCACATCTTTGCGTTTGATCAGAAATGGCTCTTTACTTGAGAAGAAATAATTATTTTTAAATTTGACGATTTAACCGTCAAACAATACGTAGGCCTTACCGTTCAGTGCCTGTTATAGCGAAAGCATTTACACTGGAATGCCAACGGTTTAATATTAATAGGTCCTTCAAAATCCGTTCATTCTGAAGAACTGAGGTAATGGATTGGGACGCGTTATTTTTATTGTAAATCAAGATTGTCGGGCTAATTCAGGGCCAACGTAAGTGCATTTTGCCTATTTTTACAGGAATAACCTTTTTGTGTTTCTTTGGCTCTATAGCTGATGTATCCGTATTAGAGGGCATGGGGTAATAAAATAGGAAATGTTTTTTGTAGATATAAATGAACTAATTAACATTTTATTTACAAAATAGAATTATGTGAAATCAGCATTTTCTTGTTAAAGGTCCCAGGAATGAGGTGATAAACCTAGTCCAAATCTTTAACGGGGCATTCCATTCCAATACCAGGGCACAAAAAAGAATACACTACCTGTGACATCATTAGTGAAACTATTGATTTTCAGTCTGGTGCCATGATATATGCACACCATCACCTGGACTTTCTATTGTACTCTCTGAAAAATCAATCGTTTCACTAATTATGTCATCACCAACCCAACTATTGAATGCTTCTCGCCCCTGCTTGTAGACTTGACCAAACCACATCAATTATATTTTGCATTTCCTGGGACCTTTATGGCAAAACCAACGTAAGTGGCACTTAGTTGGTCTTGTACGAAAAGAGCAAACTGTTTACGCAAGACCAATGTAAGTGGCGCTTACGTTTGGTCTTGCATTGAACAGGGCAAATACTTAATGCAAGACCACGTTGGTCTTGCGCGGAAACAAGATAAACAATTACGCAAAACAACGTAAGTGCACACACGGGGTGTTTTTTTGTTTGTCTTGGCATTAATCAGAAAAAGCGTATTGCACATACGTTTATCTTTCTTTTCCCTAATTAAAACTTTTTTATCACTTACATATCTTTACAAATAGTTTAAATAACTCGAATACCTCCTCTTTCAAAATACACCAAAAAAAAGCAATTTCGACATAAATATCATTAGTTGGTCTTGCATTACGTCGACGGGATGATCATATGCATTCCAGTAGTGAATCATTTAAAATGCCAGCGCATGTTTGTTGGTTTCCTTAAGCTCATGATATACGTCAGTCGCAAGCGAGCGATTGGCGTGCGCAAAGCAGGATTCTTGACCCAAGATTCAAGTGGTACGCATGCTACACGCGCATAAATCGCTCACTGCGACTGGAAGTATTATGGGCTTAGATACTTACTAGCTCGTTTGTTGTCAACATTTGCCATCCAGTTTTGTTTCATTAAACATATGAATTATCAGCAGCGGTAATCTTGATTGAAGAGTACCCGATAGGTAGAGTATGGGTAAAGATTACTCAAAGTTCGAGGGTTTGAATGGCTCCCAAGATGTTGTCTGGGTGTGAAATGGTGGGGTTTCTCTGTTCATCTCGAAGATCACAATGGGTTCTGTGTAAGTGATAAGTACCTGATACTCCACGGTGTTGTCTCGCAATTCCAGAAAACTCTCAACTGCGATTGTCGACATGCAGTGACAACAATTATTGCGTCACATTGACCTGTAATTTTATTGCCAAGAATCTTTAATGGTAAGGTGTTGCCAAAATTATTTCATGGTCGGAGTCGTTCAACAAGCCATTCACTTCGTAGTTTATTATATAACGTCGACAATTTCACAGAGCGCGCCAGATCGTTGTTGAACCATAATAATTATATATTGAAGTCATGCACAGCACAATTAACTAAATTAGAGAAGATTCGATTGAAGGCATGAGGAAAATTCCATCGAACGATGAGCAAGATGTATGAAATTATTTTTCTCGTATTGATCCGCATCTTTATCAGTTTTATTTATGATTAAAGTCGAATACAACCGAATTTTCAAGTAATAATGTACGCATAATTATTAGGAACGCTGCAGAGACGAATGATTTAAAAATGGAAACGTGTTTGAGAAGACCTAAATGAACACCCGATTAAAAACTGCCACACCCTTATAGCTAAAGGGAACATAATGGGATGAAAAACAGAAAATGAAAACAATTTTTTTTTGGGATGTTTACATTTGTAAAAACAGTAAAAAATGGAGGAGTCAAGGGGGGGGGGGAGGTGGCAGTTGTGGCAATTCCCGGGGGGGTGGCATTTCTGGAACAGTATAAGAAGGTGTTCACATCCCTGACAGGAATTTACAGTGTATCTAGCAGTTTTGGCGACACAGTTCACAAGCATTTCAGACCGGGATTCAGGCGTTGTACTTTAGGCTTGTACGGGGGGGGGGGGGGGTGGAGGGTGGATGGACATTCCAACCTAACAGCAAAAGTGAATTCAAAACGGCTCCAAACTTCCGGGGGCTTGTATGTTTCAAAGAATCAGCGGTAGGAGTGTGCTCTTACACATATCGGACGGCAGGGACGGTTACACACAGACTTGACTAAAGACTTGGCCTGTCACGAATATTTAAATTCTAAAATGGACCGTGATGGAAAATTAGACTATTTCTGCAAGCGGGGTTAATCGGGACTAACCCGACGGATTTGAAGTCAATATTTTTTCTTTTAATTTCTCATGATATTACTAAGATCTTTGACAAAGGTTTTAAAGAGATGATTTTGTAAGTCACTGGGACCGAGACTGCGATAGTAAATGTAGTAGCAGTTCCAAAATTTACCGTTTGGAAACCCCCAATTGCCACAAAATCGAGAGGATCGTGTCCTACTCCCCCCCGGGCTTGAGTAAGATTATTTGATTGGCAAGTGAAGATGGATTAGACGGGGATTAGCACATTATACAATATCAAGGTCTGGAGCTGATGACAATATGCTTTTCAAAAGTTTGGTAAAGGATGATAGTAATGTCAGCATCCTTGTTATAGAAATTGCCACAAACTGCCACCTCCCCTGGAAATCTTCTGTTTTACTGTTTTCAGCATGTAAACATCCAAATTGTTTTCAAACTCGTGGAAGTTGCTTTTCAGTAAGGGTCCTGTCATTAGGTCTTTTGTCATGTCATTAGGTCCCTTGTAAGTATCCTGCCAGTCAAAGTATCACCGCAAATGGCGAATTACCCGACCAGTTTTGGGCACCAAGGGGTAGGTGGAAAGGAGAAAAATTAATTGCTACCACATGTTAGGTACATATGTGGGATCATTCGCCTGGTGGATGTAGAAATCAGAGTGGTGCAATTTTTGATAGACAGAAAAAAAGGTCAAAAATTGGACCCAAATAAGTAAAATCATTAGAATGGTGATGTATTTATTCCAAAACTCATATAAAAAGTAATAGTATTTAAATTTTACGGATCTATAGCCATGGATTGAAGAAGAATTTGAATGTTGGCATCTGGGGTCAAACTTGACCCCACAGAAGAAAGGGCCAAAAAGGGGGTTATAAAATTGACCCAAATGAGGTAAAAAATCAAAGAATGGTGATATATTTATGCCAACTTCAATAAAATTGTAATAGGTATTTAATTTTCCCGATTATAGCCATGGCAATTGAAGAAGAATTTGAATGTTGGAATCGGGGGTCAAAATTGACCCCAGAAAGGGCCAAAAAAGGCGGTTTAAAATTGACCCAAATGAGGTAAAAATATTAGATTGTGATATATTTATTCCAACCATTAAAAACTGTATTTCATTTTCCCCACTCTATAGCAGAAAATTCAAGAAGAATTGGAATGTTGGATCTAGGGTCAAAATAGTTCCGAGGTTACTCTACTGGGGCACTCAATGGAAGTCGTTTCCAGTTGAGAAAGAAGCCTAAGACTTAGACTGGGTCAATGTGCTTTTAAAACTGTCAGTGACCTACCTGATTTGAAAATATTGCCTCCGAATGTCGCCGACTATTATTCCCAATGCATGTCCAGTTTATGTCAGTGTACTAAACGAGGATGTTTGGCGTTCAATAATAGGTGCAAAATGAACAAAAATAGAAGGCCTAAAAACGGCCGTATTTACAGTTTACATTCACTGACCATGGCTTGACATGGTTGTAAGTTGGGGTGGGCGAACCGATATCAGATAATTTTGCGCCAGAGGGTGAAACCCAAGCGACCTAAATCTAGGGTACAGCAATTCCGTTCTATATTTTTTATATTGGAATAAATATTTTTTTAAATCGTTTGTTTTTTGATCCGTCTTTTATGATTTTTAATTTCATTATTTTTTGATTTATTCTTTTTACTGGATTTTTTTTTCATTTTGATTTTAATCGTTACCTTTATTTTTTAGTTGGATTTTTGCACTCTTTAATTACTTAATTTGGTTTAATTTGTACTCTTATTTTACTTAAGCTATTTCTTATTTTGTTTTTTGGATTTTTTTAAACCTTAATTTGATTTGATTTTTGGTTGTTTGATGCTTTTTTATTATTATTTTTTTAAATTTATTGATTTTTTTTTTTTTTTTTAAATTGGACGT
>JAMKCH010005963.1:0-105040 GCA_023653785.1 Ophioderma brevispina
ATCTTAGAACTGACCATTATTAAAATTTCAATAAAATCGTTTTGATAAATTTAGTAAGATTTGATAAAACAAAGGGTTTTTAATTAATAGTGTGGCATACTCTGAGTATTTGGTCTGGTGTAAAGATTCTCATCTATGTATTTTTTATGATCATCTGCAAAAAAGGACAAATAAGAATGTAATGGAATTCGTCATCCAAATCACCTAAATTACACATAGAATCGGTGGATAAATTTGTGGTTATAAATCTATTTATCGCATTTGGGAGCTTTTGACTTCCACATCTAAATTTAGCTAGATTTATTCTATCAAGAATGTCTAGTTGAACTATACTGCTCTAGATTCATTACTGGTATCGCTCATGTTCAACCAATGTTATAGTTCTATTGTGTTCAACCCACAGATTTCTAACTTTACAGATGGTATAATTAATGTGTGGCTTCCAGCTCAGGTTTCTCTGGATAGTAACATATATTTGATTCCTGAACAGTGAGAGTGGTGCCATGGATGGAGTACTTGACATCGATGATGTTTCTTTTGTTGGTATAATTCTGAGTACCTCACACTTGAATAAAGGTTGAATAACATTTGCCACATTTGTTCCCATGTTTGCAGACGATTGCGATCCTCTTGGAGAGCAACAGCATCCGCGCGTTGGTCTTAATGGGTCGATATAATAGCTCATCATCGGCAAATAGATGGATGTTTGAAGAATCCATACCAGGCATTTCGTTAATAAAAAAGGGGGGGTCAAGGACGGTCCCCTGAGGAACTCCTGATGAAACGCTGGAAGTGTATCTTCTCCTCCCTAATTCTAAGATGACTTGCTGTACGCACCCTGACAAAAACCACAGTGGGTCGTCCCTCGCTTCGCACCACTGTGGTCGCTGGTTCGACGCAGGTTTTCCAGTCCATACTCGGCCTCGCAGGTTTTCTCCGGGTACTCCGGTTTCCTCCTGCTTCTAAAACTGGGCTTTCTTCCCTAACGTGTATATGATAATAAAGTGAATTGAAATATCGTATCTTCCTGACACTAAAATGACACAATAGTGTTGATGTGCCGTTAAATAGTTTTACCTTCTCCTCCAACGGTTTTTGGATAAGAAAATTTTGCTTGATATTGAGAAATTCAGGATTTTTCGTCAAGATGACCAATGATGACGTCTAAATTTGGGATTTCTTGGGCTGATTCCAGGACGGGTTAAATTCAATAAAGCAGGATCAAAATAAATATGCGTGTTTGTAAAAGGTTTTGGATTCCGCCCACTTCTTTCCCAAAGGACCAACGGCTAAATAATTTTCCTTTAACTCCCGGCCACTGACCTCTACACAAAAAATGGATAGCGGGTCTGAGTTCCCGATTGTCACAACAGGAAGTTGCTTTTTTACCTATACAAATTGCTAGCTGGAACATTCAGCACTTTGTCGCAAACGATAGAACATCTGTGTGAATATGTGCACCAGCATGCAGCAGGTGTATGCATTGTTTTCCGTTCCTTTTCCGACATATTGTATATGTAAAAGCCACTTCCTGTTTTACACTCGGCGACCATTCACTGTGCGGCAGCCCCCGCTATCCATTTGTAGATGTCCGTGCTCCCCGGCAGTGCTCCCCGGCCCATAAGACAAGTCCACTATAAGGTACGAACGGAACCTTCGCTCTCCACGTCACGGAATTGCTCCAAATGACCCTATACAGCACACTTAAGAAATAAAGGTTGCAGTGTCTTAATGGGCGAATATTGTCCGACGGTCATAACTAAATAATGGACGAAGGCGCAGCCGGCCCATTATTTGAAAGTTTTTCTGACCGAGGATACATTATGAGCCCATAAATGACACTGCAAACCCTTATTTCTATCCTTTTTACTAGGAAAATGCATTGGCGAGACCCATTATTGCAGGATAATGGGCCGTAAACTGACCCATCAGAAAGCTGCATTTTCATAATGGGCAGCCGAGGTAATATAATTGACAATAACCAGACTTAAATGCATACACTTAAACCAGTTTTATATTTATGCGTCTACCATTTTAATATATTTTTATTATGGGATAACTCGCCTTTATGCTATAACGAAGATAAAAAAAAATAATATAGACTTGTGATGAGCAAGTACTATCAATTAATTATGATTAAAACCTGCTCGCAGCCGATTACAACATAATATTTTCTTTCTGTGTTTGAAAGATCGCCAACATACAAAGATTTTGTTTGGACCTGAATTGCCAACAACGGTTTTAATAAAAGGTGCATTTCGTGATCCTAAAGCACCGCCTCTTTTTGTTTGTTTATGGTTCACAGACGAGAAAATGTCATTTCCTCTTCATTTGATTCTGAGAGACGGAATTGTTTTGATGTTATGACAAATGTTTGTATCATCCTCCGCTGTCCCTCATATGCCCACTGTGTTGTAATTTCTGTCCGTTTAAGGAAGAAAATACACTATTACGAAGTTCTACAAGACCGGTCGAATTTACAACCTAAGATTAACAACACATACTACTTACGCCAAAGGTTCAGATGATATAAAACCGCATACTTTGTTTGAGGTAAGTCGGGGGAACGAGGCCTGTGGATCACGAAATGCTCCTTTAATGCGAGTGGGTAATACGTAAGGCCTACCACTTAAAAATACCTAGTCAAATTTGACCTCCAATGACGGGTCACTATACACCAACTACATTTTAGTCAATTTTTGACTACGTTGAAGTCATTGTGTACTAATTTTGTAGGTCATATCTAAACCTGTTTACATTCATAAATTACTACAAATTAATAGTACAAAATGACTTCTAGTAGTCAAAAATTGAGTACAAAGGGGTTTGGTGTTAGTTGATCGTTATCAGGGATCAAATTTGACTACCTATTTTTTGAGTGTGTAGATCAATAATCTCTATTTACTCATAGACCTACATTAATTTTCCGGTAACCTTAAACAACCCTTATTTTTAGCTTATAGCATCATGACGGGAAATTAAGAATTCAGCCAAAATACATTGCAAATGAGACGATAATATAAAGCTTTCTTGATACCACTATCTCAGTTTGATGGATTGAGTGGTTGGGGTCCTAGGCTTAACTAAAATGACGCCTATAATTTTGGGAATCAACTAAAATTATTCTTCATAACAATGTATTGATAATATTATGACTGGTATGCTCAATGGTTCGTTTAATAAGATTAAGATTTAATATTGACAAAAAAAAATGACCCGGGTTATTTCAAGCATGAAATTTATTAGCTCTACTAAACATCCGACTCTCTAATCTATATTCAAAAAACAGGTCGATAGTAACTTAAGAAAATTGATCACATCATGTTTAAACTTACTGGAATTTCAAAATTAAAAAGAACAAATTTTAAATAAACGCGAAATAAATTATGAACCCGCAATGATAACATTATTAGTCAAGGGAAAAGTTGGCGCATTCCCGATATTGGTCGCCATCTTGAATTTTCTTTTTTTCTTTTAAAGGTGCTTGGTTTCAGATTTATGTGTATCGTGTTCTGTGCTTGATAGGAGAGCCTGGCTCTTGCATGGGGGAAGCATCTTTTGCGGTTTTTGACGGTATAAGCGATAATGGCACAATTCCCTCACGAAAATGACGCCAAATTGGGCGTTTTTGCTGTCTTTGATCACCATTTTTCCTTACCCAATGCCTTTTGTGGATTAAAATGTTGATAGTTTCAATAGATCTAATAAATTCCAATTTGACATATATAGTTATACTGTCGGTTGGGTTTATGTGCACTTCGCCCCTCAAACATGCCAAAATGCAAAAATGGCTGTCCAATTCTCTATATCCAATTTTTTAAAAATTCAGGAAATCTACCTAACATCATTTCTTTGAAATTTGGTTTTGGTAGGTTTTTAAAAACATGTGTTGAAATTCCATGATAATTTTAAGCTTGCATTTGCTGACCGTTATTTTTTTTCGCAGAACAAAATAAGGTGTCCAATAGAATTGGGGTTTATTAACGTTATCCGCAACTTCAACTGAATTCAAAATTTTAAAACGAGTATTAATAAAGGTTATGGCACCTTTTAGAGGCACTATGAATGCTCATTGCTAATGGAAAATTATGCTTGCAATCACCTGAAGTGCAAATGTAAGGACCCGTTAAGATCGACTTGAAAAAAAAATCGACCATGTTAAGGATGTTTTTATTACGTTTCCATTTTTCTCAGCAAGTGAGTTAAGGGGAAAAAAAAAAATATCCATGTTTTGATTCAGGTAAGTACGCTATTCATCCCTCATCACAACATAGGAGAAACTCAAGATGTGTATCTCTTCCTGGTCAATGTATGGTGCACAAAGGTGTTTATTCGTTATTTTAGTGTCCGTTAGTTTATTCGTTATCCCACTGATAGGCAATCTGTGTTTTGTTATCTTGTGACATCACAGAACCCATTATCATTGGCTGGGATTGACCACCTGAATAATGACCTGCACAAAATGGTCAAAATATTTTGAGTTTCCTGATTAAAACCATAATTTTGTGCGTTTTTTTTACTTTATAACGGATAACGTAAATAACAAAACATTATGTCATGACTTCAAATCTTAATTATTCAAACAAATCGTCTTATATAACAAAATTAGAGGTTGTCCTAAGTTCTCTGATGGAAATATTAATTCGTGATTGCCATGGCATTGTCTTTTGATAACGTAAGAAACCCTATTCTTTTGACACACAAAACGTTTGCAAGCCTGCTTTAAACAAAATTCTGAGAGGTGGTATTCGCAGTTGTGTTCCCCTTTACCATGTTAAAATTTGCATAGAGAACAAAATTTGGGGCAAAATATTTTTCTGACTTTTTCAACCCAATTGGCGTCATTTTTCGTGAGAATTGGCCTATATCGCAACACAAATTCCAGGACGACAATAAGAAAAATCATCAGTACGGCCTTTCACTGTTTATCAAAATTGTATCGTTTTGGGAAGTCGTGGAGGGGTCCCAAAACCGATCGAAACACGCACCTTGAACGTAATTGCCTTTCCATTTAACACACTGCTTGAGATTAGACACTTTACTCAACTACTACTTTACTCCCTTTTCGATGTGTTAAGAACAGAAAAACAAGATGATCATCTATGTAAATTCGGTAAGCTTGCCTTTGGATAACTAACTTTTTTTGTCGTAATTTTACCGTGTTTTAACCTTGTTTTTACAAAACAAAAATCTCGATTCGTCAATTTATTCGATGAAAGTATTCCCTATTTTAGTGAAAAGTGGCTTCACTGCCATAGGCGTAAATCCCGGGGGATATATCCCCCCAATATTTTGATGAAGGGGGTGGTCACTACGATCATCCCCCCAATGTTGATGCCCCGTTCATGTGTTTTGACCAAAATATCTCATATTTTACCTGCTCATAGTGAGGAAATCACATAGTCCAGGCTACAATTCATTGATAACTAATAGCAACCTTGTTTTTAATTAGATATATAATGTTTCACTGTTCTATACCAGTTTTACTATCTATTCGAATCCGATGATGGCAGACAGCAACCTTGAGCATTTTTGTGAGAAACCAAAAAATCAAAATGGCCACCAAAATACAAAACATTCATCCCTTGTTCACCAATTCAAAAGTTGTAATTTTTCAGAACCGTATCGTTTAAAAATTCATTGTGACCAATTAACATATTTTTTGTAACCCATTTAATTCAATCAATTCAATATGGCCGTCAATCATGTCAATACAATAAAGTGCCAGATCGTGATCTACTTTTGACTGGATTTTGGTAATTTGGTATCTAGCCTGGTGCTTTGTGCCAGTCAAGAAAGTAATTAGAACCATCAGAAATATTTTTTTTTTAAAATGATGATAAATTCTCATTATAGGATCCAAATTGGCTCTGATTCTCTAATAAGGCTATAATTGATAGCTGTGTCTAAACTTAGTACTGCAAGTGTCTGTGGCTCCATTTAAGTCAATCAGATCATGTACACATCATAGGAATCAGAGGATCATACAATGTCAGATGCCATCAAGAGGGGTAGCCATATGGCTGGAATGCACTTACTAAGGCGGGCCGGCGAAAAATTCGATCACTATTAGTCTAGAGAGATATGTTTCTTTTGTTTTTGGTAGGTTTGGGGTGTCCCCATGGCATCCATTTGTCAGTGGGTAAATTTCTTTTTAACATTGGGGGATGGGGTTGATGAAATTTAAAATAAACGAGTTTTTGGAAAAGATCATTACTAGCACATGTGGCGTCCGGAGCGCCGCGAAAAGTGTGCATTTTCGAAGCTAATATCTGTAAATTTAAGTGTAATTAGAACAAACTGCTCGCAAAGTGCGCGGAAATTTCCCATTTTTAAACTATTATGGTACAATAATGAAGGTTATTTTTGGTCAAAACACATGAACAGAGGCAGCAACATTGGGTGGGGGGGGGGATTGATCGATATTGACCATCCCCCTCATCAAAATATGGGGGGGATATATCCCCCATCCCCCCCGGGGATTTACGGCCTATGGCATTTTGGGGATAGTTTATGAATAGCCGACTCAATGATACTTGAATATCCTTACTAGGTTTTGGAAGCGATTATCCCAATTAACAACCACAAAATATATATTTTAGATTTAAGCCTACAGCGTGAATGAATTACTGACGTGACCTTAATGCTTGACCTTTGCTGCCATATTGAACGCTTATCTTGGATGGATCTTGTCAGATATCTAATCAATTTTATTATGTTCTGATATTTAAATTGCTCTAAATCACTTAGTGGATATACACAAACATGGCAGCTCTTGGCTTACGTGTATGAATCTTGCCATTTGGGAGCCATCTTGATGCTTTATTGATTTGATTGGTTATCAAATTGTTCAAGCTATTCATAATGGTTTCAAATTTAAAAAATTAATATTATATCATGATATTACCTGATTTCATTGACGAGTCAGAATTAAGTGGTTTTAAGTTTGTACAGGGATCATTGACAGTTGAATGTATTGTAGTCCTGGAATGTGTCTATCTTGTCCACCAACATTGTCTGCCTAGTGAATATGACTTATACTTCTAGGAGATACCTTTCCAGGCAATTCCATCGTTTCGTTGCTTTGTCTCTTTCTCTCGACGCCAACCATGCTAAACCCCCCTTGTCCTTTAACTTTCGGCATTTGCAATGTGGTTGACTTGCTCGAGGTTAAGAAGGCAATTTCTTCAGCCTCTAAAAAGCCCTTACCTTACATTGTTTCCCCTAAAAAATGGTCAAACGAACTGTCTGCCAGGATCAGCATGAAGAAGGATTCAATTTTAGATTATTAATATTATGATCTTTCGATCACAAAAACCCAAGTTCAAGGTATCGCTCGCTCACTCTCCCTATTTTTTCCCTCTTTTCTCTCTTTTTGTCTTTCTTTTCCCTTTTTTCCTCTTTCTTTTTTCTTTCATTTTTGTTTTCTTTTCTCTTTCTTTCTTTTCTTTCTTGCCCTTTCTCTCTGTTCCTTTCTCTCTCTTTCTTTGTTAGTTTCTCAGACTCCTTGTTTTTTTCTACTCTCTCTCTTCTTCTTCCTCTTTTTTTCTTCTTTCCTTTTCTTTCTTTCTTCTTCTTTCTTTCTTCTCCTCCTTCTTCGCTTCTTTCTTCGTTCGTTCTCTTCTTTCAGTCTTCTGTCTGCCCTTTTGTCTGTCTGTCTTCTTGTCTCTCTATCTATAATACCTGTGCATCTGTCGACTGCGTTTAAATAAATTTGTATAGATAAAATCTGTAATTTGACCTTTTCCTTTCAACATTGGCAAAGTCGTATCCCTAACATGTGTATTTGAATTTTTCACAGTGGCGGCAGCCTCCTTAATGTCTTTGGTATAAGCCCAGAATCGTATGCAATCATTACAGAAGTGTTTCCAACCTCCCAGACAGCGCTAATATCACCAGGTGCTGCAGGCCCTTTTATTTCTGCGGAAGGCGTGAAAAGAAAAATAAAGTATAGAAACAAAAACTCGTTAACCCCGCTCGAGGCCCAATTTTCCTGATAGAGGCGACGACACACTTTGAGCTCACTAATTGCACCAATGTCATAGGTCCCGCCACCGTCTTAATGTGGTATTTTGCATAGGGGGGCTTTAAAAAACTCAACCAACGGTTGCTTGCCGGTCCTGCTCGGTTATTTCCGGTTGAAACTGGTTTCTTGACAGCATCCCTGATTGGCTCATTCCATGATATAGCAGATAATAACCTCTTAGTAACCAATCAAAATAGACTCTTCCATTATCTGTACAACCTTTAAGTTTTTCTTACTATGTCTCCTGATTGGCAAATACTCATTTACACCCAATGTATAACCCAAAAATCGGCCGTTAGACCTCTGGGGGTTAACAAGTAAACACGGTTCCACACCATGAACCAACGCCAATCGGTGGCTAATATGGAAGCAATCCCTGACCGCCTGTGATGATTACAGGCCTGCCGGCACCTCGGGAATTACTATTTTAAGCAAGAATGGCACATTTTTTAAGAGCGCCCCCAAATTTTTCAAATTTGATATTTTGGCACAGTTACGTTGGTGATTTTTAGGAAACAATACAGTCTTGCGAATGAGAATCCCTAAAATGCGTATTACATAAATTTAAGCGATTTTGTAATTAGAATTTGTATCCCAGATTTGACTTCGGCAGAGCTGGAAATGCTATGTTTATGTCCGTTCCATGATGAAATAGTGCCAACTCGAGAAAATGACCTCTAACCTTGATTTGCCTGAAAACCAATAAAACAACTAATTAGAAAAAACTGAGCGTAGGCACATACTGGTGCTATTTTTTCCTTTCTCCGCTATTTCACATTGGAATTCCGTTTCCAGCAGCCGTAGAATTTTATAGGGGATCCCGATAATAATTATTCTAATTACAATGTTCCTTCTTCCTATCCTTCGTTTTTGTGAGACACAGACATTTCGAGCTTAACCATTCACTAGTTTTTGGTTTACTACCGTTTAACCAATGCAACCCGTTTAATAGCTCAATTTTTTGAAATATTGAGGGCGCTCTTCAAAAAAAAAAAAAAAAAAAAAAAAAAATGTGTTAATATTGCTGTTAAAGCCCACCATGCATCTGATTCTCTTCTCTGACTCTCTTTTTTGAAACGTGTAGGCCGTGTAATTAGCCTATACACTTTTGTTTAAATTTTGTGAGTTTTTTTCCATGACCACGTTCACTTCCTTCCAACGTGGGCATGTCTTGAATAAGGCGGGTAATAAATATTAGTTACCCCACTGTTGCTTGGCGAATCAGTGGGTTTAGGGGGAAAAGGGATTGGGAGTGTGAAGGATATGAGGTGTGACAGTAGGGATAATCCTTCGTCTCTCGTTTTTTTTCCCTTGCTTGTTTTTTCTGAGCTGGTTTGCTGGTAGTTTGTAGAGCTAGAATTTCTTCTGCTCTCTTTTGGTTTTGTTGACTGACTGTCCTTTGGCCGTTGAAGATGCCTTTACTTGCCCTTTAGTCGCCATTGGAATTTTGCCTCAATGGCTTCCTATGAATCCTTGTAACCTGAAACCTCTTCGAAGACGCGCTCTTTTTTTCCGTTGATTCTCGGCAAGGTTTTGTAAGCGGGTTTCCTCATAGACTTTCTATGCCTTGTACCAAAAGCATGAGCCGTAAAAGTCGGTTAAACCTGGGTCATCATACATACCTTTGGGCCCGTACAACAAAAATGTCCCATTATATCCCTTAAGGTGCAACGGAGAGACTTTCCCAAATAAAGGTGTTCCTAAAAATGTGAAAATTCGGTTTTTGCTCTTGAGCTAACGCTTTCTAAATCAAGAAATCTCCCCCCATCTGAAAGGATTAAGCTGAGAGCTGTTTCTTCTTCTTTTGGTACAGAAAATTGTGAATTTCCTCCTAATTTTCTTGAGGCAAATAATGAAAAGCAGAGCCTACAAATTTTGTTTTCTTTGAAATATAACGCATATCAAATCTACATGGTATTTTCATTTTTAGTTATTTCCTGTAGTCAAATAAAAGGCCGAGAAAACCTATTGCGTTCTAATCTACATAAAATCAATTACATAATCACAGAAATATGGAATGACTGTGATTGAAACCGCTCTCGTTGCAATCCTTTAGCAAACAGCGTAGGTCGTTGCTTTGTTTTAAGTAAATTTCAAATGATTGAAATACTTTTAAATGGCCACCGCAATGCTCAATGTGTTTATGGATTGCCAATATATTTATTCCTAATATAATCTGTAGTATACAGCAAATTTAAATCAGCATATATCAGGCAAATACAGATGAAAAAGATACATAGACTACCAATAGCAAGAGGCCAATTTTAAACATCAAAGAATATACTATGGGCATTTATATGGCGCTCTACAGAGAGCACAGCGCCTTAACACAATACTTAAATAAAAATGAATGAAAGTTCACATCATGATTCCCATATGGCATTCACCCGACGATGGACATATGCATTATGAAACCCTTGTGGGCCTACAAGGAACCCTGTGAACACAGTACTTGAACTATGCTGCCTTAAACATTTCATGGTTAACCATCGATATCAACACATTCGGTACTCGGTCAATGAGATTAAATCTTAACCAGGCAAGAGTAGTGGCAAGTGATACCAAAACTGGTTTTAAGCTTTTAATCAAAATAAAATCATGTCATGGTATCGTAGCCAGCACTCAAGTCAATCAATACAAGCAACACAGCCTTATTATCTTCAGGCTTGATGGATGTAACTTCTAACCTTGAGAAGGGCTGTCTCTGTGGAATGGTGGGATTTGGCGTTAGATTGCATGTCTCACCAAGATCAATGATCGCCAACATGCTGTCATACCAGATTATAATCATTTTGCATGAATGGTTTTGGCACTGGGCCACTGGCCTATGCTCTTTAAGTATCCTGATCCAAACGGTTACTATCTCTGATGAATATAGGTATTACGACTGTCAAATTCTGTGTTTAATGGAGTCCAAGAAGGAAGGTCTGCTTTAAAGTCAGCGTTAATGGAAAGCAGACCTTGTTGGACATTTGGCCATTTGTTTTCACAACTTCACAGAGTCAGAGAGTGCTTTCAAACCTGGCATATGCATTCCATTCTAATCTGCCTTGAGAGATTCGGTATTATATTCTATGGTACCTAATCTTTTCACCCTTATCAACAAAGAAAGTTAGCACTGGTCGAAGACCTTGAAAGAAGATGAATTCGAAAGACGTTTAGTGTTATGAAGTGTTATGAAGATGTCCTTAGTACTACAACAAAGAAATTTGTTTGAGCGGCTCTTTCCACCCTTGTTTACCCTATTGTAAAAGTGTTCACGTCGCGGCCTCGTTACGGCATTTCTTTAGTGTTTTTTTTCTAGAGCTTGACGCTCGTTTTGCCAACTAATTTTGCTATTTTAGATAATCATGTAATCAAAATGATACAGAGCCTAACTATAATTAATGTAAATAGGCCTATCAGTCATCTTGAATTCATTTTGAGAAACAACTGATACCCTTATAATTTTTTTGTGGCAGCCATTTTGAATTATTTGCATGATTTGAAAATTTATAGTTTGTCAAAAGCAAAGACCTATAACTTTATGAATTGAAAGGGGAATTTTCAGTTTTTGTGCGCATTTTACTACGGAAATTATATTTTTTAGCCGATTTTGTCAAAATTGGTATTTTGGTCGTCATTTGCAGGGTGGCCAAAAGCTTACTTTAAAGAACAGAGTTTATTCACCTACCTCTAATACGCTAAACGCTAGTGTGAAATAAGGGTCTTGATGAGGTATCAAGTTTTAATTAAGCCCTAAAACTTAAAATTAAAATTACTTGGAAAAAAATCAATCACAAAATTAGCACCTTGCGTCATTTGTGCTTACCGTCAAATGATGTCCATCCTCGTCTACACATGCTAATTTTGCAGACGTAAGGCAAATTCTCCTGACAAGACGCATCTTGCCAGATGATCTCATCTTCTACGTGCATCTCTACACAGGTGTTATTCTTGTTCTTCACATCACCATTTGTGCCCACTCTGGACAAGTCAAACCCTTCATCCTCAGACCAGACGGAGGATTTCCCGTCTTCTGTTAGACCTTTCATTCCAATCCACATTGGTTGAGGATTGTCTTGAGTTATTGTGAGAAGGAATCTGTCAGAGTAGAGTAAGTTGTATTACATGACAGTTGTTGCACTTACGACCCTTTTGCACTCAAATGACGATATGTAATGCACTGCAAAAACTATGGTGTTAAAATTAACATCGCCGGTGTTCTAGGCGGACCACACCAAGAGGGTGTCAAAATTCAACACCCTATTGTGTTAAAGACAACACCAAAAGCGTGTTTTGTTAACAAACTAACACAAAATATGGTGTTAAAATAACACCAAAGGTGTTGAATTTTAACACCCTCTTGGTGTGGTCCTCCTAGAACACCGGCGGTGTTAATTTTAACACCCTAGTGTTTGCAGTGTGTACGCGAAACATAGTTTTTTTTTTTATTGTTGATCGATGCCATGAATAACATAATTCCATAGTCAGTTATAAACCACACCTCACGCATGACATCGAAACCTGCCTATTTATAAGAGTTAGAGGGACTCCGGGAGAAAAATTAAGAAGGTTCATATAGTAAGGGTGTATTGTACCAAACCACAAAGTCTGAGCATCAGGGGATATCGGATTGTGAAGAAATAAACATTTTTCTTCGGTAATCGTGTATAAACACTCACTGCCATACCGACCTATTTCGTCCCCATTTTTTTAATGTTTCGAGTCGTCCGCTTTGACAACCAGCAAAATACGATGCGACGTCACTGCTTAATTGTTGTGTATCTTCCCCATCAGTTATAATGTTTATTTCTTCACAACCCGATATCCTCTGATGATCAGTCTTTCTGGTTTGGTCCAATACACCCATATCTACTATGAACCTTCTTAATTTTTCTCTCCGGAGTCCCTCTGTACATTTACATCACACTGCCGACTAGACAAATGTTATACTCTTACCAAATGAAAATTTGTGAAGAAAGAGTAAAAGGAAGGAAGAAAGGAAAATGAAAGAAAAAGGAAATAAAACGTTTTTGTTTTCTATTACCAATGAGGAAGAATCATACTTAAATTTTCACGAAGAAAAAAAAATGATCGACGAAATGGTTTAACTGTCAAAGCATTAAATAATTTCAACAATTTCCATGAGAAATATTTTGATAATTTACAGAAACTTGTCTTGTATATCCAGGCCTTATAATGTTAATTGTCATCTGCAATATAGCGGGTGTTCGGTATGCGATTTTTCGACTTTACCTGTTTTCCATGGCGTCCGCAATGCTGACCAGGTGGCAATCCACACTTTTGGAAAAGCTTCGACAGTGTTTCTCGGCGTGTACCCATGATTTCTTGGCCTGGAAGGCGTGATAACATCGTCCCCCGTAAGCTACCCACCCACGTGGACATGTACTCAATTTGCACACGTAGGGTCGTTGTTTACTACATCCCGTTGGGATCCAGGATCCATCCTTGGTACTCAGTGTCAAACACATCTATGATTTTAGGATTGATGGAAAAAAATACACAATATTTTATTTAAATTTATCGGACCCTAAGTAATTCGCCCGCCATGAACATCAGTGACGTGATACCTTTTATAGACAAGGGTTGCGTGCACAGTGACATGTTGCGAACTACAAGGCAAGCCTTAAAATAAAATGGCGCCGCTGACATTTTAGCTACATTAATAGCTATCTTTCTACAATTGCACAATTGACTGTTTTCCAGTGAAATGGTACGCAATCAAACTTTTAAAATGTTTATTTGAGGGCGTCCTCTTTCAAACTTAATATATTTTAAATGTTATTCGTTTGGTATTTTACTTGAAATCATCGGAAAATATTGAGCAAAGCAAAATAGGTGTCTTCAATTTATTTCGATACAAAACGAGTGGGATGCCACCACAAAGGGCGAGAATAAGAGCACCAAACAATGACGTAAATAACTATAGCTAACGTATTTGCAAAAATTTATTGTGGGTGAAATGTACCTGAAGTGCACTTTGAAAGTCCATACACTGCAAAAATGGGGTGTAACACCAGTCGTTGCATGTCAATCGTGTTGGTGTTAGTTTCTTCTGGTGTTGAAATTTAAGAATTTGCTGTATAATTTTTCATTATAAAAAACATTTTTTGTGTGATCTGTTCTTGATTGTTTAGAGGCAAGCATGTTACAATAGAAACAAAAATAACAAAATCAAACATTTTCTACTAAATTCACACGTTGCAAATATAAAATAAGAATTAACAACCAAAGTTTTTGGTGTTATTAACACCAGAGGGAGTGGTCCCGTCTTGACTCCAGTAGAGTGTTAAATTACACCGTAGTGTCCAATTTGGCAACCGCAAGTGTTAAAAATAATTAACAAACACGACGTGTGTAAAATTAACACCAAGCCAGTGGTTTTTTCTCTAACCCAAAATTTGTCTTATATAACATCACATAGTGGTATTTAACCCCGAATGTATAATCTAACACCAGTGGGTGCTGTCCCCTATTGAACTCTCCAGGAGGGATTTAAAATTAACCACCCAATGTGTTAAATTAAACACTAGTTTTTGCAGTGTACAAAGCAACACGCTCCATTTATCCTGTCAACTCAGCAAATCACAAGACCACACAGGGCGTGTCCGTTTCATACTGGTTTATACAGTGATTGTTACGGTTCCAAAATGATCGCTCTTTTGGGTGCATTTCAAGGCGAAAACGTCCATTAAATTTTACAATCTTTCACTTTTCCTTAAACGTTACTATGTAGATTAGTAATATTTGAATGCCTTCTGCACAATATCTCTCGTACAGGTAGCATGTCAAAGAAATATCAGAAAAGGGTGAAATTTAGATCTTACCACATCAAAAACCAATATTTTCATGTTTTTCTATTCGAATTAATTGCGCACACGCGAGCGTTTCGTGTTCGTGCATTTTATCCATTTTTATGTTTCATTCAGATCTTCCATCCTAACCTTTGTAACCGCTTAATAGACAAAACATGCACTCGAGAATGGTGACATTAGTTTTTTGAGGCCAATACTTGAAAATGTTTTCGACCCTTGACGTAAGTTTTAAAAGACCAGGACATGAGGTTTTCTGGGAGGCTGCTGATTGGTTAAAGTACTTTAGGGATGCTGCATTTCTTTGAGGAGTGGGGTCTTGCTGTCTACTTTTGGGAGTTTTGATGGTCCTGATCTTATGGTTCCATTATTTTGTGGTTCCTGGCGTTGTCTATGGGTTCCATTTCCTTGGAAGGTTCCCGGTGTGACTTCTATTTTATGTGTTGGTTCCTAGGTCTACTGTTTCATTTTTGTTGTTCCATGGTGCTACTGATCTCATTTCGTTAGTAGCTCATGGTGTCTACTGGCTCCATTTATTTAATTTGTGGTTCTGATATCTACTTTGTTCAATTTATGGTGGTTTCTGGTCTCTACAATTCCCATTTCTTGGTAGTTCCTGGTGTATACTGGTTCCATTTTTGGTCCTTGGTGTTATATTGGCTTCATTCTATTGGTGTTTCCTGGTGTCATTTCTTTGGTGGGTGCTGATGTACTTGTTCCACTTCTGTTCATACCTTTGTGTCAAAATTTTCTGTTCACTAATGTTATAGGATCAGTTATTCTAAACTTGAACCAGGTCAAGCTTGCTTCACTACTTTGGTTTCAAGTCAGATTCTGAAAAACTTTTTTGAAATAAATGATATATGGACCGATATTTCGCAGGGATACAAGAATTATTGATCTCGCTATGAGTTTTGAAAAATATGCGCTCGTCGCTCCGCGACTGCCGCAATATTTTTTTAATTCATAGCTCGACCGATAAATTCTAGTATCCTACAAATCATCCACTATTATATATTGCGGTCTACCAAATATGGTGGTTTTCGGGTGTTCAAAGAAGAATGAAAGAAGACTTTAAGTATTTAGTTCGTGTATTGTTGGGACCTTCGTGTACACTCTGGATTTGACAACAAGTCCCAAAAATGCCGATCCCCACGGAAAAACGTAGTATCTACAATTCACGATGATTATGAATTGATACAAGCAATTGTATGGATATGAAGGGAAATCTGCCAATGAATTAAGGTTATAGGTTCACACGTCATGGTAGATGTTGGCCAACGCTTGCCATCGCAGGGGCGGACCAGGATTTGAAAACGTCCAAATTACCCGGGACCCAGGAGGCTGGAAGGCTGAAATTTGTCCAAAATGGGCTGCTTTTGCAAGATTTGGCGAATTCCGGGAGGCGCGCCCCCCATCCTAGATCCGCGCCTGCCTTCGAAACACCCCACTGCACACAAAGTATGTCGGCCTAGTCTGCCGTCAAACCCCTTAAGTGAGTTCAAATCACGCAAAAATTACTGACCTCAGTCCTAAACATGAATCATCACCCAGAATCCCTTCTTCAATCCACACGGAGAGATCCGCGCCATTGCCGTCGCTCCAGGTATCATCTAGCGCGTCATCTACGGCGGCAACAGGTGGCAGCACCGATCCAAGGATTGGCAAAAAAGATCAAAATACAGAAACAATGTAGTTATATCATTAGAGGTATACAATTGTGTAGCCGTTTCATATAGAAGTCCCATGGATGAAATGAGTATTGCCATTCATTCCGTCAAGCGCTACTGCACAACGTCATAGGCCTATACAGCGGCACGACGGAATAAATTGTGTATACCTCATTTGCATCCACGGGACTTCTATATGAACGTTACCCCAATTTTTCAATTAAACAAGATGTTCAAGTAGAATGGGGGCATAATTGGAGTGAAATACCAGATTCGGATGTGTTTGGACGATGAAAACGGACATAAAGAAAAAAATGAAAAATAGCGATTAATACAAAAGTTTTTATTAGAAGACTTTTTCAACCAAGATTTAAACTTATCAGTGGAAAACTATCTGAATTTCCAAATTAGATGTTGAAATTGAGAAAGTGACAATGGACGATGCTTTATTTCTTTTCTAAACAGGTCACCATATTAAACCATATTTCTTGTCCCAAAATATTGAGGACATAATCTGTTGGAAAAAAACAAAACAGAAATAAATTTAAAAAGTAATACAAAAAAATATAACAAAAACAACACACACAAAACAAACAAACAAAACAGAAAAAACACAAAACAAAACAACAACAAAACAAAAAACAAAATATTGCTTTACCCATGTTTCTTCCGTCACACAGAAAGCTCAAATGAATGACCAATAGAGGGCGTTAACACCGTTGGTTTTGGTAGGACCAAATACATTACGCCTTACAGGAAGGACAGGAGGATTTTTTTATTTTAGGATACGAATTCTGTCAATTTGCACTTGATCGGTTGTAGAGCATCTTACCAGAAACGGTTTTCGATGGATAATTGGTCCAAAAGTAAAACAGGAAATCAAAAACTAGGTTTGAACTGGTTTGCTATCACAATCGTCCCCATTAAAAAGCATATTGAATATTTAAATTACAGTATAAAAGATCCTATTATATAATTACGGCGTCCTTGTAAAAAGAACTATAGGCCGTCAGGTTTGTGGGGTTGTGAAGGTTGTAAACCTGCCGCGATTTGTTTTGCTTTCGTTTAAAAAAAAATACAATATAAATATAAAATTGACTATGTACGGCTAAGACCTATTTTCTTTTCATACAAAACAAAAACAAATGCAAAATCTGTATTTGTACGATCTGGCTGGCAAAATGGAAATCGGTCTTATTTTAAAACAATAGTGAAAAAATTTGGAATTTCTTGAGAATTCTTGTGACATCACATATAGGTTGGTATTCGTTGAGAAGCATTCTTTTTTAACAAATCAGTTAACCACACATTAATTTGAAACCGAAAACAGCTTAAGTAACAAATAAAACACCCGATCAATGCTGTTGGAATATCTGTTCATCCTCAATGTCATTGAATTGATCGATATGGACGTTTTACATGGTACTTATAAGGACGGCGTAATGATCATTAAAATATAACGATTTTAAATACTGCGCTTAAAGCAAATAGAAATTACTCAATGTTTAAAAACGTATCGCAATAAGATTTTAAAAAAAAAAACAAGATTAATCTGATTGCATATTATTTAGGAAGTGTACACAACGTATGGCTATAAAACTGAACAAATTCAAGATAGCATTAAGAACGGATGATGGAAACCTGGATGTCGACTTCTTAATTTATGTAGGCACTAAATTCTACCATTTTCATTTGATTTGTATTTCTATAAAAGTAAGTAAGACAATTAAAAATATTCAATGTGAAGTTTATTTGCTTTTGTTGGCAATCCCAGATTATTAAATCTCTTAAGTTTTCTTATTTAGATAAAACAAGATTTTAATCTGCGCGCAAATGCTCACGATTGTAAAACTACTGTCAAGCTCTTGTATTTACAAAGTGATTATCCCGAATAAATAATCATATTTACTAAACCAAAAGGTGTATGCTATACACTGTTAGAAAATTTTACCGTAAATTTACGGAAATTTCTGGCAGCAGGAATTTCCAGACTTTTAGGTAAATTTAAGCTTTCTGTCAATTAACGGAACTTGACAGTAAGTTTAAAGAAAATTGTCTCATATTATGGAAAAAAAAATGTGTATTTTAAAAGGAATTCCGTAATTTAACATTACTGAACGAAAAAAAGTCCGGAATTTTGCTGACGGAAATTTTTGAAATATTGCCGTAAATTATTGTTTTTTATGTTTTTTGTTTTTTTATTTTTACTAGCGGAGGCCCGCGCTTCACGGGCTCCGGCTAGCTGAGTGAACGGGAGCGATCACCGAATGGAAAGCATCATGTAACGGAGGATCACTGAAAACAGAAGCGATCACTGAAGGAAAACAGTGTTCTGTATTTCCTGCAGTTCGCATTTTTAACTTCGTAAATTTTGCACTCGCAACCCGAAATCTCACAGATTTTATGTTTCTTGTTTTCCCTTTTAATCCCTACCTACCATGTGACGGCGTGGCAGGAGATATGGTCCGTCGGGCTCACAGTCCGGGAACCAATGGTGAACAAGAGGGTAATCGATTGTAAGTTGACTCTTCACGCAACATAGTTTACGCGTTATTCCGTTTGTCGTCTATGGAGCCCGGACTATGATACCTGCCGGAAATATGATTACTTTCACAACGGGAACCAGTATTCCCAGCACTCGTATTCTTTTTTTTTGTTTCATATTTTCCAAATAGTGTAGCCTATGTTCTCATATCCGTGTAATCGTTCTTCCAGCTAAGTATTGTTTCTAAAATAAAAGGATTAGAAATTAAAGGAATCAATTCGCGTAGTCCCGAAGATACCGCATTCCTCATCTTCTCCTTAAAGCTTCACGGGCCATGGCATCAGATTGTACAGGTGTGGCAGGAGATATAGTCGCGGGCTCACAGTCGGACAATTGTGAACAACTTAGGGCAATCGATTCAGATGCCTCTTCACGCAACATTAAGTTTCACGATTATATTCTTTGCCCGTCTGCTGGACTATGATACTTTCACACCGGCCTGCGGCCCGAATTGCATAATCTTAAAGTGGCGTGCGCAACGGGATGGGGGAGGGGGGGGGGGGGGTTGCTTTGCCAGCCAGTCGGGGAAAAGATCCATCGGAGAGAGCGTAGCCAGCAGGGAATTATACCGGTGCTTCCCAGTTGATGGATTTGACCGTTTTTGTTGTTTTTAGTATTTTTTCCGTGGTAACGTAACGATTTTGAGGAAACAAAAGGTCCGGCAAGAAGTTCCCATGTAAGAAATGAAGGGGGGTGTAAATTGGCGAATGTGACGAAAAAACTCAAAGGCGTTGATCTAGGGACCAAAACATAGAGACATTTAATGGATGTCTTGAATTATAGTAAGATTGTTTAAAAAAGATTTTCCGTAATTTCTAAAACAGATTTTTTCCGTAAATTTAGGGAATGAAAATCTGTTTTTTAATATACGAAATTATAAAGTGTATCACAAGTATTAAACATGTCAAATTTTTTACGCTTTCAAGCTTAAATCACACCGCAACCATTATCATAGCTTGGAAAATTGTTAAGAATATAACGCGTGCCCGCATTTGTATTCAGTTGGGTGT
Organism: Ophioderma brevispina; assembly: GCA_023653785.1. NCBI lineage: Eukaryota > Metazoa > Echinodermata > Ophiuroidea > Amphilepidida > Ophiodermatidae > Ophioderma > Ophioderma brevispina. Next base: position 20,067 of record JAMKCH010005963.1, read on the forward strand.
TATCCAAGAAAAATGATGCTAATTTCTCTGATACATCTTCTTTTGTAAAGGCATATTGGATTGGAGCCAGTTTTACTGGAGGGGAAAGTAAGTAGATCCGAATTATCGCCGTGATCATAAGGATATGAGGAGCCTCAAAATAATTTAGACTTGACAAATAATGTTTTATAAAGTGGTTGCACAAATTTTCTGTCCTTTTCGGGTATTAACACGGTAAAGATTTGGTTAAAACCACAGTTCGATCGATGCTGATTGTTATTTAAAGAAATAAGCCAAAGTGTTTTCTTTGATACATTAATCAATAGGGTTAACGTAACCTTTTAAATATTATAGTAGATTTCATGTAGATGTACGTAAATATAGGTTTCCCAGTTATTTAGGAACATTTTTCATATTTTCAGATTCGTTAAGATTGATGTTTAAAACAATTTCGTCTTTGGTCAATTATATTCAACATTTGATCAATACATTTTAACTTTTATTTCATTTACACTTTCGTCAAAATCAATTTAATTCATCGTCTTGGCCATGGCCATCACGCTGAATGTAAAAGGTGATTTCTTCTTTGGTCATACGAATTTCAATTGTAGATCAGTAAACATCTCGTGTCTGTATGTAGAGGCCATGACTAAAAGTTATGCCTTTAAACGTTAACTCAAATAGAGGTTATGATATGGCTAAAAGTATTTAACACTTCAACGTGTAAAACAAAACATCATTGACCTCTTTGGACTAGGTTAAAGGTCGCATAGGGGTCAATACCATATGAATTGACACTGTCTTCGTCAATTGATGCTAAGACCCAAGTTTGGTCAAAATACAGGAAAGAAGTGAGTGCTAGAGTAAAAAGAACATATGAAGTAATAGCTTGATGAAAATAAAACCCTTACATTGCAATATTAACATGTTACAGTGTTAAATTCCAGCAGTGATTGATTATTAACACTGCAACATGTTTGTTAGTGTTTAATAATCAATCAATGAGGTTAATAATGAACACTGTTAACATTATTGCACATGTAAAGGGTTAGTGTTAATCAAAGCTATACTTCATTATGGTCTTTTTACTCTGAGCACTCACATTTATCCTGTATTTTGACCAAACTGTCTCATGCATCATTGACTAACAATGTCAATTCATATGTATTGACCCCTATGCGGAACCTTTAACCTAGTCAGAGGTCAAGTGTTGATGTTTTGTTTTAACACGTTGAAGTGTTAATAAATGTTAGCCATATCATTAAAACTTCGATTAGAGTTGTAGCAAATTTTATTAAAATGTTTCTGTCTTTTCCTTTCTTTATTACCAAGCACAAAGATACGGAAGAAGAAATTAAAAAAATGAGCTATAAAAGTAAAGACAAATGAGGCAAAAGAAGTTAAAAAAAAAAGGAAAAGAAAAATGTGTATTAAGAACGCAATATGAGGTGAAAGCATAAAATGAGGGGTAAAAAGTAAACAAGTTAATAAAGAACTAGACTTAGTCCTCTTTGCAAGAGCACGTATAAATTAGGCGGGGAAGGATAACCCTAGATGACCCAGATTGACCTCTCTCCCCAGTACTTTTGTAATCTAAGGTTCAAGTAAGCATAAGTCACACGACAGTTACATCTGTAGGAGTGGTGACTGAAATGTCACATAATTTGAAGTATTTGACCTTTGACCTTTCAACCATGGGTCAAGTGATAAAGTAATAATTGAATGTTATTGACCTCTCATCCAGTTCTATAAGATGGGGCTAAACAGATTTTCCAGTTTTTGCCGACTTTTAAATTTTACACACACAGTAAATATTTGACCTCTTGTGACCACAGATGACCCATATTGACCTTTTGACCATAAACTTTGTAAAGGGGCTCAAGCTATTAATATGCATGACTCAAACGCTCAGGTTGCTTAATCTGTAGGAGAAGTAGTGATTGAGTTGTGGTAACGTGTAATTTGTAGTATTTTGACCTTTGAACCCTAAAACCATAGGTCACAGAGAGAGGTCATGATAACTTATTGCCTTCCATCAAGTACTTGATGGAGATGGGATAAACCAGATTTTCTATGAACCTAATTTTAAATTTTACACACAGTAACTAGTTTGACCCCTGTGACCTACATGACCATATTGCCTATTGAACCGTAACTTTTGTAAAGGGTACCAAGCTAATCATAGGCATGACCCAACCAATCGGTGCTTACATCTGGTGGAGGAGTAGTGATTTGAAGGTAACGTAATTGGAAGTATTTTACCTTTGACCCCTAAACCATGGGTCAAGTGTTGATGGAAGTCATAATTGACATTTATTGACCTATCATCAGGTCCTATTGAGATGAGCTAAAAAAGATTTTCTATTTGACCTTGTTTTAAATTTTAACCACCACAGTAATAAAATATGTTTGGACCCTTGGGACCTTCAGATGACCCCAGATATTGACCTATTGTCCCATTACTTTTGTAAAGTGTCTCAAGCTAATCATATGCATGACTCACACGAGCAGGTTGCTTAATCTGTCGGGGAGGAGTAGTGATTTTGAAGTGTAACGTAATGGGAAAGTATTTTGACCTTTGCACCCTAAACCATGGTCCATTGGTGAAGACACGATTGAGCTTTATTGACCTCTCATAGGTCCTATGAGATGGTAAGCAGATTTCTATTTGACCTGTTTTAAATTTTATCACACGTAAATAACTTTGGACCCCTGTTGACCCCTACGTGACCTTTGACCCCACAAACAAAAGCATTACATTTTGAACCATTCAACAAACACCCATGCTTTCTGACCAATTGTGGTTGGAATCCGATCAAGTTATGGGAAGGAGAGCAATTGTCGAAAGAACGACAGAAGAAAGATAAGAAACGGTTAAGAACAAAAGTGAAGTAGGCGATTAACGCCTAACTAAAAAGTAAAAAAGAGGGCCATGTTAGGAGCGTCAGTAGCATGGATACACGCGGGCCCCGGATCAGCCTTACTCAGTGAATAATCCTGACATCACCACAAGCCTTTACCAATTACTTGTGGATACGCTAAGAGAAGAGGTAAAAGGATAGATATATAGGTAGATATGATAATTTTGTTGTTAAAGGCCTAACTCATAGCAATAGCGTATGCGCACACCACACGAGACGAAATATACAGAGCTTAATTTTAAATTCAATGACCAAAGATGAAGACGAAATTCGGGACGAAATTGCTTTGTACGTTCAGATTCTGGACCTTGGATACGACGGAATTAAATTGATTTTGACGAAAATGTATGAAAATAAAGTTAATTTTATTCATCAAATGTTGAATATAATTGACCAAAGACGACATTTTTAAACAAACGCAAATTTCATTTTTCCTTCGACAAAAAACGAGTTAACGAGATATGAAATATAATAAAAAAAATGTTTTAAACTAACTGAGAAAACCTATATTTGTTTTTGCGTTTTCTACTGTTATATTTCATAGTTAGTCGAACATGTCTCCCAGTCTCACCTGTTATATTACTCTGTGTAACACCCAGCCATCCTTTCAGCAGTGCATTTTCCGGTATGTCCGCGACGGAAGCAAGGTGCGCTTTGATTTCCTTCTGACTGTAGGACTGACAGTGAGATTCTGCTTCTTGCCACGTCTTGGGTTCCAAGAAAGCCTTATAGCAATGAAAACCCGCGGAAGTCCAGCCTTCTGGGCACCCGGCTTTGGTTAAAACGGCGATTGATAGGACTAGTAAAGCGACCGCTAAATCCCAGCGGACAGCCATTTTGGTAAAATTAATAATAATATGGATTTTTGCGTATGTGTGAATTGCGCACCTGATGCAATTTTTAAACGATTATCGCCCAGGATGTTCGATTTTTTTTTCGATTCTGGTGACGTGACACACACACATGCACACACACACACACACACTTGTGTGTGTGTTCGATAGGGGACACTAGTCCGAAACCTACTGATCGGGGACACACAAATGTCCCCGATCAGTGGGTTTCAGGCTTGTTTGTGTGTTTTCATGTTCCCTATCAGTGGGTTATAGGCCAGAAAACACACAAATTTGTGTGTTTTCTAGCCCACTCCAAAACGGGGTCAGGCCATTTTTAGCACTTTTAAAGGTCCCAGGAAATGAGATGATAAACCTACTCCAAATCTTTACAGGATATTCCATTCCAATAAACAGGGCCAGAAAAAAGAATACATTACCAGTGACATCATTAGTGAAACTATTGATTTGCAGTCAGTGTCATTTATAGATTCACACCAGTCACCTGGAATTTTCTATTACTCTCTGAAAAATCAATAGTTTCACTAATGATGTCATCACCAACCCAAATATTGAATGCTTCCTGGTCCCTCCTTGTAGACTTGACACAAACCACATCAATTCTATTTGCATTTCCTGGGACCTTTAAACATAGGGCTACCCCCTGGTATATAGGTCCTACGATGGGGGACGTCCCCGGTCGTCAAATGTCCCCGATCGGAGGTTTTAGGCTAGAAAATGTCCCCGATCGGAGGTGTTTACAAGTTCACACACACACACACACACACACACACACACACACACACGTAACGCGTAATATATTACGTCACTGCACAAAACCCACATGTGTGACTGCTTCAAACAAATACGATTCTGCCATGGCCCAATTGTTCTTGAACATGGTGAATAATATTTGAAAAAAATTAATGGGATATCAACGGGTATAAATGAATTTTAAACAATCGTTCTTACAAAATTTCGATAAAGAGATATCAGGAAAAAATGGGGTGAACAGCAGCAACTGTACACTCACACTCAAGCGATTAACAATACAGACTGTTCAAAAATTTATATACAAAGATTTTTTTTTGGACAAAAACGTAAGTTCATCTGAATTGTTAAGTAAACTGATTCTTTTTAGGAATGTTCCAGCTTTCATGAGACTTTTTGTTGGTGTAATTTGGGAGTCTGGTTCAAGAGTTATGGCCAATTATAGCTAATTATCTGAGCCACTTGAAAAAACGCGGGGGGGGGGGGGGCACTTTTATTGTCCAAGGGGGACATCATGTTCGTGAATGGCCTCCCAAAACGTACCCAAGCGCGTATTTTCATTGCCAAGAAAAATATCCTAAGGACGTATTTCCGTTAATTTTGCTACCCTAAGCAAGTGTTTCGGTTTGATTTGCTATACCCTAAACAAGTATTTTGATAGCATTTTATTACCCTAAACAAGTAATTTACCCCGGGTAATTTGCATGACTCGCTAAATTCACCTAAACAAGTCTATTGATATTGTTTTGCTACCCTAAACGTGTACGTTTATATAATGTGCCTTTAACCATACACTGAACTGGTTATAGTCTCTTATTTTACCCGCCTAAGGAACTTTTTACACACATGATTTAATTGAAGTTTTGTGGGTTTTATTTCACTCAATTTGTGAAAAATTATCAATGTGCGCCCACCACTGTTTTAATGTATATTCTCTAAATTTCAATGGAAGTCTAAGAGACTTATTGTTAGGGACAAAACTTTAAAAAAAAACCCCTTAAAATCCATATCTAGGGCGTAATAAGTTTAAAATATAAATCCATTACATTTACTAAATTTCAAGTACTTTTTGAAGTTTTGTCCCTATTTCCTTGGATATAATGAATCTCATTAAACTACTATGTATAGGAGACGACGACTGCGAACATAAGACATGTACTGGGAATTTTTGAAATTCAGAAAAGTTTTAAAATCACTGGGGGAATCTACCATGTAAAATCAGGATAAAATCGGGAAGAAAACACGTTATTGTCCAGCATTTTTATGTGATTTTTTACACGCATTCAAAATATCACACCCTAAACACCTAATTTTCGACGTGAAAGTATGGCCTAATTTTGTATTTTTATTGATTTTGATACCCTAAACAATGTACGCGCACCGGGGGGGGGGGGGGTACTCGACCCAAAAATTGGGCACAGGTGTGCGTCCGCCGGGTAAAAAAATCGACCCATGTTTATAGTGACCAAATTTTACAAAAATATGACCCATTTATAAAGTTGGTTCCAAAATTTCATAGTAATTTTAGGCAAATCGGCCCATTTTCATGTAAACTTTTCCGAAAATCGGAATAATTCACCCTTGCAATTGGATGTTTAATTCCCGAAAATCAGAAACAAATCACCCCTTTTCATAGTAAATTGCGATCAAAAATTGAAAAAATGGGACCCGTTATATAGTAGCAATGACCTCAAAAAAATGACCCATCATATAGTAGCATGTGTGGTAAAACGAAAACGACCCATTGTTATTAGTAAGGGGTGAAAATGTGACCCATATTGCGGGGGGGGGGGGCGGGGGGGGGGGGGTTGGACACAATATGTACCTAACCATTGTTCCACTGAGTAACCCCCCGGGGTACGCGCTACATCACTGATTAAAAAAAAAAACACCAAAAAATTTCCCTTGGAATACAAGGGCCCCCCCCACCCCACTCTTCCCGTGAGTGAGTCCCTCATTTCCCCCCACAACATAATTTCTGGGTCTTTAACGTTTCTCTTCTACAAAAATATATATTGATTAGTTCAATGCATGATAAGATATTTTTTGCTTGAAAAGTTAATCCTAAGATGCTCCACAACCTTTACCTTTAAGTTCTTGAAACTTCAAGTTGAAAGTGGCCCAAGTGGTTTTTTTTTTTTTTTTTTTTTTTTTTTTAATTTTATTATATATAATTTGGATCAAATTGGATGGAATAAAAGGGAGGATTTAGTTTGAGCACTGACGTCAAAAAAAAAATAAAAGAAAATATCTCCACAGAAATGCAAAGTTTATGTTTTTGGGACAGTCTGTACTTTCTAAAGCTGCATGCAGTGCTAATCAATACCAAAAAAGACATCTTTATTTAAAAAAAGGGACAAAATTCTACACTAGATGCTAATATTAATGCAGGAATATAGAAAGACCCTCTTAAAATAAAAGTCGACTTCAACTTTTTGATTCATTTGGAACCCTCACTCAAAAATGGTACCAATGGGTTTAAGAATCCTTCTTAACTAGGTGTTCGAAAAGAAAACTTCCTCAGAATAGTTTCAAAGCCTTTCCGTTCCCATCCCCTAGTTATGAGATTTCTTGGATCAGAACAGGTTCGTGTGATAACTTGGATCTGTAACAAAGAACTGCGTATTCAAATTTAACACAATTGCGACTTTTGATCACATTTGTATTGTTGAAAACAAATTTTTCCCATCTTAGATTTGTCTGCTTTGAAATGTGATGTTTCGTTAGCATATAAATAAGGCCAGCGAGTTATTCTTGTAAAAAATTCTGTTGCAATTAATTTGAAGTCAGGCTATTTATTTGTATTTATTACCCTGATCTTGGCTACAGCCCTGTTATCATATTAAAAATAGAAAAATATATAAAATATATGATATGACACATTAATTAGGAATAATTTAACCAAAAACAGCATAAAAAAGACCAGTGAATGGCCGAAGGAAAGGAAGGAACACTATACAAGTACATATAAAAAAACGCAACAAGATTTGTTTTCAATTTTGTTGAAAATATGATTAAGTTTACAACCAAAAGAAATAATAACACCTAAAGCTACCACTTCTCTTTTTCCAATGTTATGTTACTCGCCCATACAAGGGTCATGGATAGCTGAGTAAATGCCCTCTCTTGACACAAGTCATTTGGTTTTGGACCAAGTTTTGGACAGTGAAATAATCTTGTAGAAATTAAATAAACATAATGTTTGCAGTAAAAATCTAAACTTAACCATTATCTCTTTCGTATGATGAAATTTTACACTCCAGGACCCTCAACATGGCCTTCCATCTCTCTCTACAAATAGGTGAGCATGCGTCCCCATTTCGCTAACCACTCTGTGAATCATTTGTCTCTGGGGTCGTATTAATGCATCAAACTCATTGATTATCCTCAGACGAAGCGGTGCAAGGCAGGTGGCGGGGTGGGGTGGGGTGGTAAAATTTTTGCTTTTGAGGTATCCCCAAAGAAAGAATCGCAAGCAGTCAGATCGGTGATCGTGGCGGCCCATTCGACATTATGATGCAGTGCATATATACGGTGTCCCAAAGACATCCGCCAACGTTCCAAACATCTATCAGTCGATGGGGTGGTGTTCTGTGTACCATCCTGAGCCCAACATAAACGTCTAAAGACACCCTCTCTTGAACTGGAAAGTTTGCCCTTAGTTCCGGAATCACATGCTGTGATTCAAGATTTCCAGGTAGCCATTTCCGTTCATGCTGTTCTCGAAAAAGAATGGCCCAATGATTGTAAAATTCACAAATTATACAACCAAAAAACCCCCACCCCAAAAATTCAGCTTCTCTCGACTGAAATTCCGTTCAAAAATTGAATTCTGGCGGATGGACCTTTTGAAGCATACATCCCGATCATTAAATGTTCGTCACCTTCCCTTTCATCCAGAAAAAGCCACGCATCGCCAATGACAAGATGGGTGAGGAAACCGGTCATTCCTTGCACACTGGTCAATTACCAGTGACAAAAGACTTTGTCGTCGTGGAAGTCCCGCGGGCAGAAGTTTGGGCGACGAAAAATTTTTCATTCGATATGGATGCAGGCCATCTGAGATAAAGTCTGGTGATACGATTAAATGTTTGCAGATATTAATTCCTTGACCATTTCTTCTGGCACTAACCTTTCGTGGATTCTGCTGTAGGTATTGTTGTAGGAGATGTCTAACTGCTTCAATGTTCTCATCAGAACGTTCGTGGCCTTCCAGAATTCCCTCGTTGCGAATTGCCACTGCTTCCTGTTAATATCCTGTAGCTGGTACTTCCTAAAATTTCGCTATATCGTGCTTCTGGGTGGTATGGAGGGTCACGTTCAGGGAATTGTGCTCGAAAGGCCTCTTGCACTGCCGTTGAATTTGGGCGTTGCGAGCATACTCAGTTACCACAAGACTTTACTCGGTTAGTCAAATTGAGGCATCTGGGACACTGCACTGTTAAAATGTTTCTTAAAAAACACGGTTTTTTTGAACTGTCAAGCCGGGACTCGAAACGTCTGAAATAACTGTAAAAAGGGATTCAAAATGTGCAAAGAACGGTAAAAAATAAAAAAAACGTTCGTTTTAAATGTTGTGAGTCCGAGCTGCCAGATCAAAACACCTATGGACAAGCAAATCCTTGCAAAAAAAAAATTCAAAGATTATGTGTAATTGAACTAACTGACACTGAACATTTTGAAAAAGAGAGGGCGGATGGAGATTTTGAAGAGGAATCAAACAGCTTTTATATTAAAACTTGGTCCCAATCCTTTCCCCCATGTTGAAAACCATGATTACTCCAGCCATCAATGAAGTGTATGTGTTCTGCTTAAATGTTTTTTTTTGTGCTTTAAGTGGTATACTCACCTTGGCGTTAAACCTCCATTAAATTTCAAAAAATTTGAGACAACTCCTGATGCGTTTTTTTTACTCGCCCTGTATTTTGCATTATTTTGTTGCACTGTGTTTGGTTTTAAATTAAAACGCCTTTTTTTAGTTCACATCTCCTTACTGGCAAACATGAGCGGTAAATTGGTTTTTGAAAGCCTATTTCCCTATTCTCATCTCCCGTTCTATAGTAGACGTTTCATATAGAGTTCCATGGATGCAAATGAGGTATTACAATTGATCCGTAATGCGCTGTATGACGTGTGCAGTTAGCGCTTGACGGAATGAATGGCAACACCATCTTTGCATCCATGGGACTCTATATGAAACGTCTACCCTTTCTATCTGTATAGGCCAAGTCTTGGTTTGAGGCGATGTTCGTACAAATCTTGTAGTAGGCCTATGGCTCAGCTTTCTCTGCTAAGGCGAACACATCTGGTATAAGGTCATCAGTAGATGGAGGATCCGTTCGTTGCGGAATCCTGATTGGGCAAAAGCAGCCCGAACAAACCATTTATGGGCCATGTGGACATGTGTTACAGTGCTATTTCAATGCACAGTTAGTCAGTTGGCTGGGTGGGTCCCGGTGCATAGTGAGATGTGCCCTACGTTACTCTTAACAGCCATGGACCTAGGACCATTCAGACATAAACAAAAAAGTGAGGGCAGACTTTTGCTTACCTCGGCACTTTTTCGCTAGAGGGGGCGTTTCAAAATGGTCGCCAAGATCCATTCACACCATCTAGCGAAGTTTCATAGCCACAATATGGGGTGAATTGTGGTGAAAGGGTCCAGTTTTGTAGTGTTTCCTATATTTGCTGATTGTCAAATGTTTTACAGCCAGTCGCATTCACCACTCAAATGTATCTCGTTGAGGGCTCTTTTCAATCAACAATGGCCGCCAAATGCAATTTAACACCTCATAATGATATTTGCTAGCCAAAATGAGTGAAATCGGCCCCCGGTTTTCAGTATTTTGTATATTTGTGATTGATTCAAATGTAACAGCAGTCGGATTCACACTCAAATGTATTCCTCATTGAGGGGGCGCTTTTCAAAAATGGGACGCCACCAACAAATGCGATTAAATTTATAATGATGTTTTTAAATAGCCCAAAAAAAAAAAGTGGTTAAAAATGGCCCAGCTTTTCAACGTTTTCTTATTTTGTTGATGTCATATGTACAGAGCGGTCAACATTCAATGCCTAAATGTATTGTAATGGGGGCGCTTTCAAGATGGCTGCAAATTGCCATTTAGCACCCATAACGATGTTTTTTTACTAGCCAAAAAAGGGGTGAAGGAAATCGCCCAGTTTTTCAGTGTTTTGCTATATTTGTGGATGCCAAAATGGTATAAAGCGGTCACATTCACCATGTAATGTTTCCTATTGGCGCCAAATGAGGATAACACCTTATTACACCTTAATATAGTAAAAAAAGTTGAGATAGAGATGGCCCCGTTTTTCGTATTTTCTATTTGTGATTTTTTCTCCATTATTTTTTTGAAGTTACTTTATTCAGTAATAAATAGTGTAGTTTTCTTTTCTCTTTTTCTTACAGTTATTTTTATTGATATTGGATGATTTCAGTATGTTTCAGTTAATGGATTGATGATTTAAACCGTACAATGGTGTTATTGTGATATTACCATCTAAGTGCTGATAGGGTGGCAACTTAGCCAGATGCCCACCTCGGACGGAAAAAAGGAAATGATTGTGGACGATTTTCTTTTATGGCAGCCATAGTAATACTTGGCATTCGACACTGAAGCGTCTCAGAGGAGGGAGAGAAAGATTTCCACACGACATACACAGTGGACATGATGGACAATGTCTGAAAGCTGAAGTAAAATTCTGCCGCCTATTGGGGATTTCGAGAGTGACAGAACATAGGCTGTGAATATGTGTGGAAAAAAAGTCGGCGTTTCAGTGAAAACGGGTTTGAGTCGTTACAATAACAATATGTGAAGGACTCTGAACGAAACAACAAAAATAACGTTCAAGTCACGTTTACTAATTAGATTGAAACAAAATAAACACCAATCAATCGGGATACACCCTTCCTGTCGAGATGGACGGGTTCTGGGGATCAAATAGTAACAAGGAGGAAATTACAGACACTTCTCCATCAGGGAATATGCCCAAAAAAAACAGCCAAAATTCACCTACGATAGAAATAACTAAGTTCATTTCAGGGGAGAGTGGATGAGACCTTGTTCTCTTCCTTTGGTGTTCCAGTAATAAGGTTCATGAGCTTAATTTAGATAGAAGCGGCTGTATGTTTTCATATATTCCTTCATAATGGCAGGCAGTCAATTTAAGCAGCAGCTCATACTGATCATAGGTCCTGTTTCTTTACTCGATTTATTTGGCTTATGCTCTACTATGGGATGAGTTTGCTCCCATGGATTACATTTGAATGGCACATGAATTGGTGATAACGATAGGTGGTAGCGATAATGAATGCCTACATATATGTCAAGTTTTGATCATTTTGTGATACAAAATGGGTAAACATGTATTCTTATTTTCCTCATTGGTTGTCTTATGCCATAAACTACAAAACTGGTTGCTCCCTGGATGAGTTGCTACTGCGATAATTATGAATTATGTTTTGTTAATTAAGTCTATCAGTTTTTTAAAAATCCGTTAAATTGTTGGTCATCTTTACAAAACGAGACCATTTTAACCCATACATGGTCTTACTATTTGACGCCCAGAAACCCGGTCCATCTCTACGAAGGAGTGAATCATGATAATATTGGTTAATTTCAATCGCTAGCCATCCCTTAATTGTTTTTGCTCAGAGTCCTTCCAGATTTGTCATGTAAGAATCAAAGATAGATTATATCAAGCCTTTGGGCAGATGATGCAGACTTCCACAAACACTAATTCAAAAGGCTGTTGTCTGAGAAATCCCTCAAGTGTGCTGAGGAATTTGTCTTCATCTTTCAGAACATAGGCATATATCATACGTATGTCATATGGAAATGTTCTCTCCTACGAGACGTCACAGGCGATTGTCAATATTAGTATTACGCTTGACATCAGGAAATCGCACAATAGTCGACGGTGGCAGCTAGCTAAGTGCACAACCCTATCGAACTTAGATTTTAATACACCGATAGCAGCATAGTATTGAATAAATCATCAATCCATTAAACTGAAACATAACTAGCAATCATTAATTAAACAATAAAATTAATGTAAGAAAAAGAGAAATGAAACCGCAATTTGTTTAGTACTGAATAAACCTAACTCAACACAATAATTGGGGAAACAAACACATCAAAATTAGGGAGGAAAATTGAAAAACTGGGCCATTTGACCACTTTTTGGCTATTTATTAAAACAATTTTTAAGTGTGTTGTTTTTAAATTGCATTTGGTGGCCACTTTTAAAATTGCCCTCTTTAGGAATAATTGAAGTGGTGTGATGAATGTGCCGCTCTATACAGTTGACATCCACAACATAGCAAAACAATGGAAAACTGGGGCAATTTCACCCATTTTTGGCTAGTTAAAAATCATTATGCGGTGCCTAGTGATAAATCGCATTCTGGAGCCATTTTGAAAAGCCCTCCATTACGAATATATTTAAGTAGTTGGAATGTGAACGCTGATCTAGTACATAGGACATCAACAAATATAAGAAAACAATGAAAAAGCCGATTCATTTTACCTTTTATGACATTAAAACATCCATTATAAGGTGTTAGGATGCATTTGGCGGCCATTTGAAAAGCGCCCTCAATGAGTTGAATACCCATTTGAGTGGTGAAGGTGACTGCTTAAACATTTGACTATTACATTTGACATCAAAACATATAGACAAAACACTGAAATCCTGGCCATTCACCCCATTTTCCCAGTGTAAAAAAATCAATTCTGGGTGTTAAATTGCTTTGGCAGCCATTTGAAAGCGCCCTCAAAAAGAATAATTCAAATGGTGAACCTGTGACCGCTCTATCCATTGACATCAACAAATATAGGAAAAAACCTACATAAACTGGACTATTTAACCACATATGTGGCTATGAAAATGTTGTTTTATGGTGTTAAATGGCATTTTGGCGGCCATTTAAAACGCCCTCTAGCGAAAAAAGTGCCAGGGGTAGCAAAAGTCTACCCTCATTTTTTGTTATGTTCTGATGGTTGGTCAGTCCATGGCTGTGAAGAGTAAATTAGGGCAATATCGTGCCACACGGGGATTCCACCAGCCCACGGACTAATTCTTCCATGGGTGACAGGTATGGGGGAAAAAGCCATATATTCATCCATGTAGTAAAAGACCACGCCAGTGCTTGGCCTAATAAGCATGTGTGTAAATAGAATTAAACAGCATTTGCAAAGATAGGACCCCAACCTTTATTGGAGACCCGACACTTAAAAAATACATAATGGCTAGTCAATATGAAAACAAGGAACATTTGTTGTTGATCCCCAAAATATGTGGTTGTTGTACTGGGTGCTGGGAATAGCTTGGAAGCTCAAATGACCTCAGTTACCCTGGCGTCAAACACCATAGCTTAAAAACGTAACCGGGTTCCGTACACTGCGAATTGATCGATACAGGTGATGAGCAAGAAGGCAAGTGGTTGACCAGTGTTAATTCATATAAAATACAAAATTAAATTTTTTATTTTTTTTTTTTTTTTCTACATTACCATTTTCTCATGTTAGCATATATTTATGTTATTACTTTTAATTGATGAACGCAACGTGTAGACGGATAATTGACTTTACGTGCATTATGTTAGATTACGTGCATTATGTTTTGGTGTCCGAGGCCTGCGCTAACGACCACAGGCACAAACTCTGCTCAGACGTAAGTCTAACATAATGCACTCAGCTTCGTTACTATCATTTACACGTAATATCCTAATTGGTAGGTTAGATTTGTTTTGAATAATGAAGCATAATGGAGATATTCGTGGACAAAGTCAATCTTCAGTATCCTCTTCTGCCAAAACCTCACCAAAACCTTTTTAAGCAAATTTACCTTACTAAGTTGACCTTACTAAGGTGAATTTACCAAAAAGGGTGCATTGTTGGATGGACTCAAAACACACTGGACGCACTGTTCCCGGAACCACCGTGGGTGGCGCAGCACACGACCTAGGGCTTTGATGGAACTCTCTCACTTACTTTCGTAGGTAGTAAACTACCAGGGGTAATGACTAAGTCCAGATATCTATGAGTAGCCAACATTTTGACATTGGATCGCATGGAACGGCCTTAGAATGGTTCAACAGGGTTGGAAACGCTGAAACATACGAAACAGCATACAACTGAGCCAAAAAGTGAATGTTATATTGATTTTAGTAAATGACCCACGTGACGTCCGAAGAACGTTCTAGAAAAGCGCATCAAACAGGTCTTCGGAAGCATTCGGAATCTCGGAAACGTCACCAAACCAATGTACCATTCAAATGATCATCAATATGTAAGTAAAATTGTGATATTTCTCTTCAAATTGATACCAAATTGAACGATTGGAGTAGTAATTGTTTCGATTTTACAATCGAATCATTATTCGCTACGCAAAAAGTGTAAATGAGAAATCGTGGACTTACCATGCGAAAGATTATTTAGTGAATAAAACTAGGGACATTGTCAATGTTCATGACAGCGTTATCTCGTACCAAATCAGCAGTGTTGCACATGAAAAATGTTGATTTGTAACGCTAAAAAGTATAACCAAAATACGGAAATTTCGGGTCATTAATTTACACCGTTCAGTAAATTCCGCGCATGCACTGCGTTGCAGAATTCTGATGTTCACGAAAATCTGAAAAGTAAGCTAAATTTACAATGCACAGTTCGCATCATCGTGACAGTGAACATAATCACATAGTGAACTCATTAAGAATTGAACATGATCGACCATCAGGAATCCTTTTTGTGTGATGTTCATCCCAACATTCACTTCCAACATTGAAAATCAGTAGGTGAGAAGATGCATTACCGATATGGGTCTGCATCTCCTCACCACCAGAATCCTTCATCAACCACAATCATTCTCCCAAGCACGGAACAGAACACAAAAATTATGTGACAACAATAAAACAGTTCAAGACATTGTACCAGTAACATTGAATCCCTTTCACATGCCTCAACAAAAAAACCCAAGGGCCCTTGGAAGTTATTTAGATTTTCTTATAGAAATTGAGATATCCATGCATAATTAGGGTTTGCACATGTAATACCCGCATGCTTCCCCACCCCCGTCCCACCCGGATCCGCCACAAACATCTATAAATGTATAGGTACCCCCTTCATCTGGCCAGCCGCAAACACATGGCATCATCTCTAGACGAATAACCACCGCAGCCGCGAGCAAGTGGCTGTATAGGCCTGCTAGGCAACTAAAAAGGGGATCCGTCTGCTCATTAAGTCCACGGTAAGGGTATTAAGCCGGCTGACTTTGTTTCAGTTTGTAGACTTAAAACATTGATGAAACATTTTTTTCAAATTCATGCGGGGACAATTGATATAAATTATTAAAGAACAATATACAGATGTTGAATCTTAAAAAGGAATTTTATTATGGGAATAACAGCCATTTTTGGAAAAAAAAAAATAAAGATTTGATGACGTCACGGCATTGATTGGTTATTATTTTGCTTCGGGGGGACCCATTCAGGTAAAATGCGCGTACGTATCCCTACATTGGAAAAAAAACCACCGATTCTGTCATCGTACGTCGGTTTTGATTTTGAATCAGTAGGAAAAGGTTTAAATTCTGTACTGTTTAGACATATATTACACGGTGTCTTTTGGAAAAAAATAATAGCACTTTGGGCAGAGGTTCATGTAAAGACCTTGATTGAACATAGTAGGATTTATATCTATCGGTCGCCCCCGGAAGAGCAAAATGATATCTGATACCTGACACGGTACCTGACCCCTGACACGTGACCACCAACTATTCATCTCGTTAACGTTTATAACTACAAACGGGCCAAAGCAGCAAACATTCTGTATCTCTGTTGTCACAGCGTAATCGATCGAGATGAGGACTATACATGTGGTTCTGTACAGGGAGGGGGTATAGGACACGATCTGCTCGATTTGGGCATTGGGATTTCCAAACGGTAATTGTGAAAAGCTACATGGGCATTTACTATGGCAGTTCTCGGTCCCAGTGACATTAAAAATCATCTTAAACCTTTGCTCAAAAGATTTCGTAATCTCATGATAATTGAAAGAAAAAACTATGAGTTCCACACCTAACAAGCTTCCTGTTAAAATATTACTGTGCATACTCAAAACTCCAGAAACTTCCCCTGCAAAGTAATCTCTATCAAACCTAATACCCTTGAACATACGCGCCATGGTACAAGCTATGCGAGATGTAGCCATGCGCACCGATACACTTAAATATCAAAAACAGCCCTTATATAAATATACACCCCAAAACAATTGCACTCAAGGTCCAAACTCTGGATTTGTACAGTGTGTACCGTCCTCGTGTCAGTTAATGCAGTTTGGTAGCAGCTAAATAAATCGCAAGCGATTGATTTCAAAGCGATTTATCATTACGCACGCAAGGTTGCGAAAGTACACACGCCGCACAACATCTATCGGAACACGTTGACGTCACTGACTCGAGGAAGGGAATGCGAAATTAAGTTACAGTTGGGGTCGTTAAAATCATGTTCCTTAGGATTCTTCGGTCAACTTCAGCTTCAAGTACTGATCCAGCACTCTTCTTTCCAGAAACGTTTTTGCGGATCTGGCATCCTTCCTTTCCTTCTGGTATTGTGCATCGTCTTCCGCAAAATGGCTCTGTATTACAAAAACATGTACCATGCCTATTGTTTAACAAAATACAAACAGAAGTATCAAAACAAGAAGTTTGTTATCCCTGGCCACATTGTCATATTTATTATAGCACCGGGGGTGGGTTGCTCAGGGTTTGTGGGTACCATGCTCGTTCCAGGGTTCTGAGAAAAGGCCCTGAAGACGGGACCCCAGGGGGTTTTGGTGAACTTTTATATAGTTTTCAGTGTGAAAAATATACCCCTAACGGGACAAAATTTTCAGTTTTTACATTATTCCCCTTGCCGGACATGTTCTCGAAATACATGAAATAAAAGATATACCTTTAAAAATGACACTTGTTGCACTGAAGAACAATACACACTCAGGGTTTATTCTCCTGCTGTATGGTTAGGGCTAAGTTGATACCCCTAGCGGGACTAGAATTGATTATTGTGGGATTGGTCCCGCATTTGCAAGCTAGACCCAGTTTTTTTTGGAACGAGCATGGGTACCCGACCCAAACAATCCAAGAATTCCATATAGTCTGGTGCTCGGCCCAAAGAAACATTGCATGTGACCTTGCCGCAGAGCACCACAAAATATTTTGATGGTTTCTAGGCAGGATTTGACTTACTGAATCTAAATCTGGGATGATGCCACTTTGGCATCCGTGAGCATTTTGAGATGGGTAGGGGTAAATTAACAGGGGTTTAAAATTTGTGAAATGATTCATAATGGGTTAATAGGTGTATAGTCATGTTCCTTTATGTACTAGGATTAACCAAAAGGTGATAGTTTGCTATATTAGGACATTTACTTTTAAACATATCAAGTCAAAAATAGTCAAGGTCATCCTGGGTGTAAACAATGTAGAAAATGCAAGATTCTTTTCAAAATGGGCTCAAATTTTCATTCTGTTTAATTAATGTCAAATATAGGTTACACACTTGTGGGACATTTTGGGGTATAATAAGGGGGAGGAAATAATGGAGAAGGTTCACGGGGTCTATGGGGGTTAATTATTTTAGTCTCTGTTAGATACCTTAGCAATGAATGACATGAGGTAAATGTTTATTTTCTGTTTTAAAATTCCCATCGAACAAATTTGAAACCATTTGAAAACAAATCGGCTCGTTTGTTTTTGTTTTGCTAAATATTAATCCATGATGACCTTGAACAAATTTTTGGTCTGGAGTGTAAACACAAAAAGGTTGATTATAGCAAACTATACATTTTTTATAAACCTTAGGGACAAGATAAAACATTCTATGTCAATTTAAAATCCACAGGAAATTTACAAATTTTACCCCTGTTAAAATTACCCCCCTTCCATATCTCACAATGCTCAATGATGCAAAAGTGGCATCCATCCAGATTTGGAATCAGCATGGCAATGTTGCCCTAGAAACCATCAAAACCAAAAACAAACTCTTGTGTGGACGCTTGCGCAAAGGCATAGGTCGAGCACCCGGACTAATACGGGTATTAAGAAAAGTAAACTTTAGACCATGGCCGGGCCGGCCAGCGAGGGGTCGGTCCGTAGCAGCATAATAAGGACAAAATCGGATAGTATTTTAGTCATTATGTCCATACGGGACACTTAACTACAACCGTAAATGAAATGGGGATTCAATCTTTGAAGATGCTTCGTTATCTTTGTTTTCTATCAATTATCAGTTGCTAAAAATAAAATGTGAGAATTACCTTCGCCCCCTATAGACTTCTTATCCTTATCCTTTTAAGCACTTAGTGTATGGGCGGGGGGGGGGCAATGTTGGAGGGTGGACCCAACATTTTGTTTTTCGTGCGCCATTTGTACGGTAAAATTATTTTGCCCCAAATTTTATTTAAATTGCTTTTAAATATCGGTTTTTGCGCATATTTTGTTGGAAAAAAATCCAAAATCGGCCATGCATTTATGGCGTGATTATGCTAATTAGCATAATGATTCAACATGTGTTTTGCCCCTTAAAGCGTACTTGAGTAACAAACCTGATTTTCATTTTTTTTTCCCTGTTAAGTGGTCATGTATGTACCCCCATCAATGACCAGAGAGACCGTTTGGTAACAAATTCACCGGCAAAAGTGGTTTCGGGGAGGGGTCCGTTGGACCGTGGAACCCCCCTCCCCTCTCCCTCTTTATAGGCCAATAGGATTAGTTTTTTTTTAACCTGGACATTTTTGGTAACAAGCTGATTTTTTCAGAATAGGTCCAGGAGAACAATGATAAAAAAGTCCGAAAATCCCCTTGGTGTGGCATTCTTCAAAATCCAAGATGGCGTCCAAAATGGACGCCAATTTTTTTGTGTTCATAATTTCCCAACCATACAAGCTAGAAACAAAAAAAACATAAGGATATCCAAACATATGTTTTGAGGTATACGGATTACATATAAAACAATCATAAAGGTGACTTAACCTTTTAGTTTAGTGGGGTAGAAGGGGGTCTCGTGCACCCCTGAAATACATTCTAAAAATCGGTGTCTCTATATCAGAAAAAAAAACGCTAGCAATCGATTAGCTTATGTTAAAAATTCAAAAATTGTCCCATCTACCACTTTTTATGCAAATTAGGATCGCATTACAGGAAAAAAACATATATAAAACAAACAAGAAATCCAAAATGTTGTTTCTGAGCATTGTGAACTCATGTCGATACATTTGTATTATTATCTTGATTCGGATCCACAGATGGGAGCCAAAACATGGCGCTCCAACGATCTGTAAAACATAAAACACGATTTGTATACCGTAATATTAAATTGTATAGTAAAAAAAAATAATATAATTATAAATTTGATTTAAGTAAGAGTGATGTCTTTGACCACAAGACACTCATTTCTATCTTGTTTGTATGATACGCATTCTTAAAATTAATTGCAAACGACCAATTTCTCCCCATCAATAATCTTTTGAACCCAGGAAAAATTGCCCTTATAACTGGATATGTCATTCACAATAATAATAAAAAAAGTTGAGGAAAGGAAAGGAGGAGCCCCCACTAGACCGGGTCTGTTGTAGGGGGCTCTCTTTTGACACTCACATGGTAATGTATGTGATACGATTTCTAAGGCTGTCTGGTTTCATAATCAGGTGCACTGGAAACATGTCGTCTTCTGCCCTACTCAATCTGTATAATTCTCTGTCATGCACAGGTTTGTATTGTGCTAGCGTTTGAGCACCCTTCCAGCGAAATCACTTAGAGATCGACTTGAGAAAATTCAGCGAAGGACAACACGCATCCAATTCTAGCGGAAATCACTAATTCTGATTACTAGTCCTCCTTATGCAGAACGGCTTCGTGAGTTTGGCTTAGTGAGACTGAGTATGTTTTTAGGATCAGAGGTTGGTTTGGGTACAAAATTCTTAATGATATAGGACCCAGTTCTTCTCTCTTAATTCATCGTAGTTCTTTGGGAAATTCAAGGCTGTTTACACAAAAATTGACTAGTAAGAAGTAACTCTTTCTTCATTGATGGTTGTCTCACTTCCTGTCTGTGGAACGGAGATTCCATATAATGCATTTGGCTCAAAATGTGGGAATTTTCAGGACTGGTTGTAAGGAATTTTACTTTGACTTCACAAATTGAGTTCTGCTTGTACCACAAGATGAAGTATTTTTATATGTGATTAGCTCTATAATGAGATTATTTGAAAGGTTATGCTATTTTATTAAATTCTTAAATTGTTTGTTACCAATGTAATACCGGTACTGCTAGTTCATGGTATTTTGCATTATGTCCTGCCATTAATAGGATTGGGAAAAGTGTGCACTTAATGCTTGGGGGGTTATTTTTCAGCCCATCATTTTTCCAGGATTACTTGCTAATTTTGTATTTTGCATGTGCAACGCACCATTGTTTGCAATCATTCAAATTAAATATTATTATGTATTATTATGACTTCTATAGCATCAAAGTTTCAGAAAAAAATAGACCCAAAAATATTTCGCCCCCTGGTGCCGCATATTGAATTCCAAAATGGCCGCCAAAATAACCGTTTTGTAGCCATAATTCTTTTCTATAGCACACTAGAGGAAGATTAAAGTTGGTTATACCTATGTTTGTTTTGATACCAAGGAAACGCTTTGTGGTCTTATAATTTTATCCAACGGTTCCATCAGAAATTTTAAGATGGCCGCCCATAATGGGCCACTCGGTGAAGGTCAAGACGGAAACTGGTCGCAAAGCCCTCTAAATTTCACGGGATTTTATGATATGTTTCGAGGGGCACTGCCCTACGGGGAAGCCCTTTTCGGAGCTCCACGAGCGCACGAGGGGATAAAGTGCACCTCGGCAACTAAGACGGGCCCTCAAGCGCTCAGGGCAAGCAGGGGGAAGGATGGAAGCTACCCCCCTCCATCCTCTCCACCCCACTACCAGGGCTATCAGCCCCCCCCAGAACAAAGACGGTGGCACCGGCCGGTTTAAAAAGCGGGAAAAAGCTCCGTGTAAATGACAGAAGAGTAAGGGCAAAGACAAAGTTGGGGGGCAATCCAAGGGTTCTGGGTGGTCGAGGTGGCCAAGCGGTCGCCTAGGACTACAAAGGTAAGCCCTCTGCCACCGTGTGGGTGGGCGGTCCTCTCATGGAATGTACAGGGGCATTGGCCGGCAGTGACCGCGGTCCTTTGGGTTCTGCACGTGGTTAAGCCAAACGATACTGTATCAAGGCCTGTCTACCTCCATTCCGAGGGGTGAGGTTATCTTCCCTTAAGTTCCAACAGAACTACCACGTGGACAAAGCCCACGGCGGAAGACGGAAGAATACTGGGCTTGTTGGAAAAGGCTTGTGATATGCCTCTCGATTACAATTCGGGAAGGGTTTTCTACTCCACCTTTTTTTAACTACAAAAATACGGAGCAGTGGATGCACAACCTGCAACCTGAAACCTCTAAAACAGGTATCTGGCCTCTCTCCATATGGAGACCCTGAACACAGTACTACAGGTGGTCTCCCATGCAACCTTGCCATCAAACATTGAACTCGAGCTGTGGGCTTGGGCTATCTTTCTACCACTGAAGAACTGCGTCACCCTGAGGTCAAAATGCGACAGCTGGCGGTAATGACATACATCAACAAGGAGGGAGGAGGACAAGAAGCCCCCATTCAGTCTCTGCAAGGAGTACTCTTAGAGTGGTGCACGCAATGGAACATTGCTCTGATAGGTCCCATGTAATGGGTGGGGTGGAGGGAAGGTGGGGAGAGAGGTGGAGGGACATCCTAGTGGACACCCTCTCCTGGAAAGGCACAAAGTGCCAGGCGTCAATGAAGATAAAGGGGGTCGTCAGTGGAATGGCCCCCCTCCTTCCAGCAGTAGTGGTCATTTTTGTAGAGGATACAGCAGTGTCTCCATGTGGACCTATTTGCCTCCGCCGGACGCGTGTAATCACCAGCGTCTCAGGACCGTACTACTAGTGGAGACAAGATCCCCCCGTTGCGATGATGCCAAGAGTCTGCGAGAAGGTTATCAGTCCGGGACAATGATGGTTCTGCTTGGTAGCGCCCATGCTGCCCATCGACTGTGGTTCCCCACGGGTTCTAGAAGCTTACAGCCTGGGCCTGGTCTTTCTCCCTCAGGACGGTGATCTGGTAAGCGGTCCTCCCGTTCGTTCCAGGGCATACCATCCACGCGCTCTACCTGACTGTCTGGAGCAGAGACTCTCTGAACAGACTACTGCGCTCGTTACTCAGACTCCGCCGTTCTAAAGGGTGCGCCAATCGGGGAGAGATCGATCCGTGTCTCCGTCTGGAGGGAACATTGGGAAGTTCCTAATAGAAAATCTTTCATGAGGTTTTTGGTGCCCAAACAGTGGGGCACTGACCCCACCGCGATTGGGCACTCCATCGGGGTGTCAGAGCCAACCTAGTTGTCTCTAATAGCCCGATTCTCACGAATCTGCTGAATGGCATTGTGTTCGGCACGTCACCCGGTTGTTCAATTGTTGACGGAGTGGGACCTGCAGCTAGTGCTCCAGGTTTTAGCGTCTTATAGCATTGGAGACAGGAATTTGAGGCCACTAGAGAATGTCAGTCTCTTGATCTGCCTAGGACGGACGGCGTTTTTCGCTGGCGTCGCCTCCGGGCGACGGGGTTCCAAAATACATGCCTTGTTTTGGCAAAGTACGGCAGTGTGTCCATCCTCTCAGGGCGGTGGTTCTCACAAAGAACCCAGACCTTGCCTGTACGCCACAACCCAGGTTTCTTTTCTCCAGGACAAAGCATGAGCCGCGGGACGGGTTCAGAGAAACCTTGGTGCCAACACTAAAGTGGTATCAAGTATACTGAAAGGATTCGGAAGACAAAACAGGTTTTCATCTCTTCGGCCCTCTACCTTAAATCCCTAAAATGCCATTTTGCCACTTTCATAAATCATAAAGCGCTCCTAGATCTAAGAACACAAATACAGCTAACCGGGACTACTATCTCCTTTTTTTTGTTTGCGGTGATCATCATTTGTTAGTCATTTTCCTCTGGGGACATAGGGGATATAGTCCACCCAACGTGGAAGATGAGCTGTTGCTATTGCATGACTGTGTGCGTCGGTAGAGTGGGCATAAAGATCATCAAAGCTTTAGGTAAGTTCTCATCGGTGGATACTCTAGAGCATGACCTTACCTTTCTTCTTCACCCCAGCCTGAGAGTAGCAGTGGATACTGTGCATAAAAATTTAAGCGCGGCGAAGGGTATCAACCGGGGGGGGGGCAGCACTCCATAGTGAATATGGATATGGGTGTAGGAAAGACTCGTGCTTCCAAACCCAGGGCATTTTGTGATCCACTGAAAATAGGGGTGTCCCTTTGGATGATAGAGATCCAAATTGCCACAAAATGGGGGTTTCTTTGGGTGACAAACGATGCTGAAAAAGGGCTCTTAACAGACTTACATACGTGTCACTTCCAAGATTGGGAGGTCCCCCCCGGTGCTATCGATACCGCGGTATATTTCCTTCTCCAGAACTCAGAAGTGAAAGGGGGATACGCTAGCGATCGACACCTATCCATTCTTACCCTTAGACGCACCCAAGTTTATCCCACTTTGCAAGGTCTGGGAAGATTGTATTCTTTACATTTGGATGGAGAAAACAAATTTTGGGTTAAGGACCGGCTATTGCACCGCGTGTTGGCGGTTAATTATCCGAAATTTAGTGCGCTGCCGTTGGATTTATTTTTCCGGTAGCGTACTTTTATATGTGGTATAGAGTTTTCTTGTCGGGGGGCCCGAACGAGACATAACTGATAGAAATCTGTATTTTAATCAATACTTTGAATTAAAAATCTTGCCGCCATCATTGAAATCGCAAATGGTAGCCACCTGAGAACAACTTATATCACTGAAAGTTTCCTGGTATCAAAAACATAGATATAGACACACCGAACTTTACTCATAACTGCTACAGAACGGAAATATGGCTAAAATGGCAAATTTACAGCCTTTTTTAAAAATTTCATGCTGCCACCTTGAAATTCATATGGCAAGCCCTCGCGAAATAAAATGCTGAGACCAACCAACGGGTTCATTGGTATCAAAAACATAATGTTTTAGACACCAACAACTCATCAAATTTGGTCGAAAAATTTTGTTTTGGCGGCCATTTTGGAATTCAATATGGCGGCCACCAGGGCGTAATATTTTTGGGTCTTTTTCGGAACCTCTGATGCTATAACGTCATGTACAGTTTCATGCTTTCCTCAAAAAATGAAGCGATTCTTATGCTTTGAACAGCTCTACTAAAGGGGTGTTGGTGGTGGGACGAAGCCCAGGTTCATCACACCTCTTGCGAGCTTGATCATCTGAAAATTCTTCCTAAGGTGCAGGAGCTCTGCCAGAAAAGAACTGGAAGGTATTCTATAAGCGTCACCAAAAGGCAACCACTAACAAGTCTCATATTCAGAACGACATCAATACGTGTGAGTGCACACCGTGGACTCCACAGTTCACGCACATCACCAACCGAGCATGCAAGCAACGCCGGTGTATGCAAAGTGCCAAAAACGCACCCCACCCGATCCTCGCCGCGAACCCCTCAGGAGACCAACACGAGGCCGCGTCTTGGTAGCGACTGCCTTTGGTGTGTTAATTGAAAGTAAGGCTGTGGTCCCTCATGACGCCTAACAACCTGGTGCAGGCCATGGCGCAGCTTCCATCTCCATGCTCTAGAGCGATGTTAAGTTTTTCTTTTTTGTGCACCGACTTGGCAAGGTGATAAAAACGGAGCTGATGGCTCTGGGCCTGCCGAGTTTCAATCACCATCGGTGGAAAATTGACCCATCAGTGGGGATCAGGTCCCTCCTGGCAGCACTAACCGCTACCTCCTAATGGCCCCAAGAACCAGTAGCCATTCAAGTGTGCCTATCGTTGGGCAGGAGCATGCAAAACAATCTCCTCCCTTTGGCACATCTGAGACTCAATATGTTGAAGACTGGGGGCCATGAACAGAACCACGAGGGACACCACCCCGAAGTCGGGTCCCTCCGCTGCACTGCCTCACCTGATTTCTCCAGGACGAAAGGTCCATCCCGGATGACAGCATCATTAAACCCGACAAGCCCGACATCAGGGGAAGACCTGAGCAGGCTGAGGCAGACCTTGACGCCTTATCATACGCAGCAGTTCGCTCTATGAACAGGGCTCAGATTTTTTTTGTTGGGGGGGGGGGGGACTTTTTTGGGTAAAAGTGAACCTTACCCCATATGCTCCTCTTTTAATTCTATCACCAAACAGTGAGCTTTCTGGTCAAAATTGGACCGTTTTTGTTTACAAATTCAGCAGAAGTTGACCTTTTGGGCCCGTTTGTGAAATGTTGCTTCCTTCCCACTAGCGTAAGGGCCCTTCTATGGGACTGCTCCAAACCCTCCAGAGGAGTCTCTTATGGAAGACTGTTCTCGAATCGATTTGTGTGGTACCGCTTGGGCAACTTGATTGTTGGACCGTAAGCAGTGCCAAAAATTGGCGCGGATCCCAAGCACGGCTGTGGACGTGATCGACCGGTGTTCTATGTTAGAAAAAAACAAACAGCCATCAGCTAGAGGCGAACTGTGACATCGTTTTTTGATTGGTATAATTTCGACACCTATCAAAATTGTCTTTGTTCCTGTGGAAAATTAATGAAAAACATAATTGAATTTAAACATAACGCATTGTTTTTTGGATGCCATTGGCGTTTTTTAGGCGTCTGAAGTGTTCAACCTTCAGAACTCTGAGCTTGAAAACCATTGTTCAGACGCCAATGTTCTAAGGTGTCCAATGTGGTCTCAGCGACTCCGACGAAAAATCTGACTTTTTTATTTTTACTCTGAGGCAGCAAAAAATGGAATATATATTTCGATTGTAATCATTTAATTATTTTTCTTAATATTTTTCACATTTTAAAGGAACTGGAAGTATTATACAGAAAATGTAATGTGAACACGTGTCAGGTGTTCAAAAGGTGTTACATTTTAGGCGTTCTGAAAAAATTACAGTGTACATATATATACATATAATGTAGGTTCTAACTATTTTAAAGGCAGCTGTATTGGCTGTCATCTTGAATTTTTAAAATGCCCATTACAGAGAAATGACAAATAAGGGTTTCTAGTGATCAAATATATGTATCTCATAAGCGTAAGCATACAAGCATGCATATAGACACTGAATCAAGCCTCTAAACTACAAAATGTGCAGAACACTCGACCTGTCCGGATGCGTTGGAAATGGACTCTAGAGGTGTTAAAGTAACACTTGCAGAGTGTGATCAATTGTAACAGATTTTGAAACACTGCAGAACATGTTTTAGGTGTTCAATATGTATTCATGTAGCATAAATGGGTGATAAGGAGTAGTAGCTCATTTTAATGATTCCCAGCGCATATTTGACTTTTGAGCAGCCATATTGGGTTCCTGTGGCATTGATAATGATAATGTAATGATAAAATTACATTACCAACACTTCCTCGTGCTTAGTGTCGAGAAATATTTGTCTCTATCGTAAATACTTAAGAGATTTTTTAGTGATTTTGGACATGGTAGCAGCCATATTGGATTTTCAAAAAGTCATTGCTACAAATTTTGCACACTCTCCAAAATTATTGGCTTAGGTCCTAATAACTAAAATCTATCGATAGAAAAAGTCTGTTCTTCATTTCCATCCTTCAGGCTGTGTGCCTAAACTTCCACCTGACTATTTTAACAGTGCGTCGAAGTCACACAAGCTGAAAATTCAGAATACTATAAATATTATAGCCAATACCTTACAGAAAAAGAGCAAATACACAAGTACGCCCTTTATACTATTTTTACACAAAATGATTATTGGGTACTCCCTCAATGTCATAAAGAGTTATACCCCCAATGTCAAAATATTCCCACAATGGCGCTTCATACGTAAAATACTCTCATTGTAGCGCCCCACACACACGCACGCATTCTCGTGCGCACACAAACACACACACACGCGCCACCTGTATTTACAAGTATCTTAGTAGAGCTGTTAAGCATAGGAATCGTTCATTTTTTGAAGAAAGGCATGAAACTTGGTACATGACTTCTATAGCCTCAGAGGTTCCGAAAAAAATAGACCCAAAAATATTACTGGGCCCCCGTGGCCGGCCATATTGAATTCCAAAATGGCCGCCATTTTTTTTTTAAAATTGGACATTTTTTGGACTAAAACCAAATTTGATGTTCTAAACTATGTTTTTGATACAATGAACCTGTTGGTGATCTCAGATTTTATTTGGAGGGCTGCCATATTGAATTCAAGATGGCCGCATGAATTTTTAAAAAAAAGAAAAGGCGTCAAATTTTGGCCATTTTTAGCCATATTTCCAGTTCTGTAGCAGTTATGATTACAGTTCAGGTGTCTATATCTATGTTTTTGCTACCCAGGAACCTTCAGTGATCATAGAAGTTGTTCTTCGGTGGCTACCATATTGGATTTCAAGATGGCGGCAAGATTTTTAATTCAAAAAGTATTGATTAAATACAGATTTCTATCATTTATGTCTCGTTTTGGTCCGAACAGAAATCTCTATACCACATATAAACGTACGCTACCGTGAAAATAGTCCAACGGATAGCGCCACTAAATTTCGACGATTAACCGCAACACGCGGTGAATCGCCGTCCTTGTTTCTCCAAATGGTAAAGAATACAATCTTCCCGAGACCTATCAAGTGGATAAACATTGTGGGGGCGTCTTAAGGTCACGCAGGGTAGGTGCTGATCTATAGCTTATCCCCTTTCACTTCTGAGAGGGAAAGATACCGCGGTCTCGATAGCTATACCGGGGGGAACCTCCCCATCTGGAAGTGACCGTAGGTTAAGTTCTATTAAGACCCACTTTTTCAGCATCGTTGTCACTCCAAGACCCACTTTTTTTAAATTTTCACCTCAAAGACGCTCTTATTTGGTTTTTTGGAAAATTTTGTAAATTTAATCGGAAACCCCCATTTTGTGGCAATTTGGCTCTCTATCACCCAAAAACCCTTATTCTTTCAGTGGTGTCACCGAAGGCCCTGGGTTTGGAAGCACGAGTCTTTCTTACACCCATACCAGATTCATATGGGAGTGCGGCAACCCGGGTAGCTACCCTCTGCGACTTTACTTTTCCACATTATCCCACTGCTAAGGTAAGGTAGGCTCTAGCAGTCATCACGAGAGACCTTACCTACGGTTTGATTGTGTCCACTTCTACCGCACACAGTCCTGCAATAGCACAGCTCATCTCCACTTTGCTGGATCTAACCGCTTTGTCCCTAGAGGAAAATGAGTAACAAACATGATGGTCACCGCAAAAAAGGATGTGGCGGTCCCGGTAGCGTATTTTTTGATAGATCTAGGAGCGCTTTCCCTGTAACGTAAACACAAGGCAGGGTCCAGCTCTGTGATTTATGAAAGTGGCAAACTGGCATTTAGGGATTAAGGGAGAGGGCCGAGAGATGAAAACCTGTTTTGTCTTCCGAAGCCTTTCAGTATGCTTGATACCCCTTTAGTGTGGGCACCAAGCTTTCTCTGACCCCGTCCCGCGGCTATGCCTGGTCCTGGAGAACCTGGGTGTGGCGTAACCGGCAGTCTGGTTCTTATGTGAGAAAATCCGCGTCCGTTAGAGGATGGACACACCGTAACTTCGACCAATAAAACAAGGCATGTATTTTGGAACCGCGTCTCCGCCAAGGCTACTGCCACGAAAAACCCGTCTTCCTACGATCAAATAGACTGACATTCCCTTGTGGCTCAAATTCCTGGCTCAAATTCCTGAGACGCTAAGACCTGGAGGACTGGCGGCGAGGTCCCACTCCGGAACAGTGAACGAACTGGATGACGTGCCGAAAACATGCCATTCAGCAGATTCGTGAGAATCGGGCTATAAGAGACAACTAGGTCGGCTCTGAAACCCCGATGGAGGGCACCAATCGCGGTGGGTCAGTCCCAGACTGCTTTGGGCACCAAACCCTCGTGAAAGATTTCTATATGAAAATTCCCAATGTTTCCTACAGACGCAGACAGCGGATCGATCCCTCGATTGGCGCACAATCTATTATATAGAACCGGCGGAGTCGAGAATCGTAATATTCTCCGCCCTGTCTGAGCGCAACGAGCGCAGTAGTCTGTTCAGAAAGTTCTATGCTCCAGACCTTTCAGTTTGAGAGCGCGGATGGTATGCCCTGGGACGAACGGTCGGCTGGAGGACCGCTTACCAGATGCCCGTCCTGAGTGGAGAAAGACAAGGTCCCAGACTAGTAGTTCCAGAACCCGTGGGAACCACAGTCGATGGCCGCATGGGCGCTACCACCAGAACCGCCTTCACTTGTGTGACTGAGAAACCTTCTCGAAGACTCTTGGCATCACGTGCAAATGGGGATCTTGACTCCAGCAGTAGTACGTCGGAAGCTGGTGATTCAAGGCGTCCGGCGGAGGCAAATGTTCCACACTGGAACGCTGTAGCCTCTAAAAAATGACGAGCAAACTGCTGGAAGGAGGGGCCATTCCACTGACGACCCCTTTATCTTTCGTTGACTCCTGGCACTTTGTGCGTTTCCGTGAGAGGGTGTCCACTAGGATGTTCTCCACCTCATTATATGGGACACTATCAGAGCAATGTCCGTTGCCTGCACGCACTGTTGTCGCATTGGACCAAGATTTCTTTTCCTGCTTGTCATAGTGACGTCAGTGGCTTCAGTGCAGAAAGATGGCCCACAGCACGAGTGGCATTGTTTGATGGCAAGGGTTAATGGAGACCACCTGAGTACTGTGTGCAGGGTCTCCATATGGAGGAGAGGCCAGATAAACCTTTTTAAAGGTTTCAGGTTTATGTTGGGCATCGCACTGCTCCGATATTTTTTGTAGTTAAAAAAAGGTGGAATAGAAGACCTCCGAATTGCAATCGATAGGCATATCACGGCATGTTACGCCAATAAAGCAGTATTCTTCCGCCGGAGCTTGTCCATCTTGGTAATGTCTCTTGGAACTTAAGGTATATAAACCACCCCTCGGAATGGAGTTCCGTAGTCACTGCCGCCATTCCCTGTAAATTCCATGAGATGCCCGCCCCCCCACAGGTGGCTAGAGGGCTTCCTGGGGTAGTCTTAGGCGACCGGCTTGGTCGCCTTGACCACAACAACCCTTGGATTGAACCTCAACCTTTGTCTTTTTCGCCTCTACTCTTCGTCATTACCATCGAAGCTTTCCCGCGCTTTTTACCGGCCGGCGCCACCTCTGGTTCTGGGGGGCCTGATAGCCCTGGTAGTGGGGTGGAGGGATGGAGGGGGTTAGCTTCATTCCTTCCCTGCTTGCCCTGAGTGCTTGAGGGCCCGGTCTTAGTTGCCGAGGGCACTTTATCCGCTCTTGCTCTTGAGTTTGGAGGGCCGCCCATTGACCCGAAAAAGGTCTTTCCCCGTAGGCCAGTTTGGGCACTCGGAACATACCACAGAATCCGTGAAATTAGGGCTTTTACAACCAGTTGCCGTCTCGACTCACCGCGTTGGCCAATTATGGCGGCCATCTTAAAAATTCAATGATGGGAAAACGTTGGATTGAAATGTATAAGACCACCAAAGGGTTCCTTTGGTATCAAAAAACATAGGTATAGGCACTTGAATCTTGCCTCTAGGTGTGTAGAAAAAGAATTAGGGCTAAAAAACAGTTTTTTGGCGGCCATTTGGGAATTTCAATATGGCGGCCCAAGGGGGGAGTAATATTTTGGGTCTATTTTTTTTTCGGAACATCTGTGATAGAAGTTCGGTACAAGTTTCATGGCTTTCTTAAAAATTGAACGATTCTGGCCAGAAAATCCCCCTTAACCGCTCAAGAATCATAATTGAATGCCTTACTATATCCATCATCTACACCATCTCTCCCTTTTCCAAGAACATTGAGAGCGAATCTCATCAGCAGCAATCACGAGCACTAACTTTGAAAATCCTTCCCTGACAGGAACTATAAAGGCAATGAATGCGTACGAAATCTACTTGAGAAACGAACGTGATAAAAACAGTCATCTATATTCGTCTCTCTTTTTTATTAACAAATTCGCACTATACAATATATATTTTTTTTTACAATGTGCTGTACCTATCCAAATTAAAAGAATCTGCACCTTGCATTGGTTTGATAAGATCGATATCACTAATGTGTCATGTCGAGACGTGTTGGACAACATTTTCCAATCTTGCTCAGAAATGTTATCTACTGCCCTCATCAAAACTTTTTAACGGATTTTAAATTGAATTCTTGTTGTATTGACGATTCATCTCTAATGTTAGTCAATATTTCTCAATATTTCTGTCTTCCGAATTCAAATTACTCAGTGGTATGGTGAAAGTTTTTAAACTTTCACCATTTAAAACTATAATTCACGTCTATTCTGTTAAATTAAATCATCAATCCTATTCTTTAGGTTTCAGATATCCTGTATTATTCTTCGTCGCAGGTTAGGTTTGGCTTTCTAAACTAAACTCTACCTGCGTATAGGATAGACACTGGCACATTTGAAAAAATAGTGCGCCCTCAAGATTTGTCAAAATTGATATTTTTGCATGGTTGTAAAGCTTTTATATACATTAGCCCTCATCTGGAATGATCAAGCCAAAATCAGCGCCCTTATGGGTAAACAGAACGATTTTATGATTAAATGTCGCCGGCGATATTAATTCAGTAGACGACGCGGGAATGGCGGTTAACACAATAAAACACACGGTGGAGTTGATTCCCATGACTTGCCCTTGTTTGATCGTTCTGTGACATTTGTGGTTTTAAAATCAATGAATACGAGTCTGTGAGTAGTAGACACTTTCGTTGATTAAAGTTACGCCAAACTCAAAATTTGGCCTACAAATTACTGGATGTCTTTAGCCTCTTATTAAGTCCATATCTGCTATGTGCTATGTTATTTTTGTGTATAAAAGTATATGTATTCTTCCAAGGTCCTAGACTTATCATTTGAGAGCAAATTGAAGGAATTTCATATTTGTGCCGCTTTAACCCAAAGGAGTTTGAAACCTCCTACATCCTTAAGTTAATGTCTACTCACTAACTGTTTGTTAATCCACATTTCGTCCGGATAGATTATATATATATGTGAAGGTGGTTTTGATTGGCGAACTTTCTTCATTTTGGTCAACTATTGCTGACTTTGACACACGATTTCAGGGCGCTCCATTAAAAACCTTCGTCCATCCTGCTTTCTCCAAAAGATTCCAAGAGACGTTCCGCTACCTTTCTCTAATAAAACTAACTTATGACTTTACCTGGCAATGGCCTTTCAACCGAAATCATCCACGTTAGGTTTTGCGAACAGATTTAATTATGCCTTATTTTACAATGTTTGGTATTTGGTTAGATGGCAAAATGTAAAAAAGGTCTACATGGTCTATAAGGGTCACCAAAACGGGACCTCAAAACGGTATACAGCGCTTTCACCTAAAGAGGTAAAATGCATTTTCTGTTCAGTACGACCAAAGCAATAATTTGAAGCCCAGACAAGTTACACCTTTCTATTCCTTCTAACGAGACAAACACATTGGTGTATACTTGAACACAATCGGACTTGATTTCAATTTTATATTTTATAATGTTCCAACATTTCCCAGAGTTTGCACCCAAAAATTCTGATTCAGCACACTTCAAACTAAAAAAAATCTTTCAACCTTCGTTCCCAAACCTCGACAATGCAATTCTCATTTATGACCCTACTAGTAGTGTCACAAGGCACATAATCGACTTTATACTATCATAACAATTGACTTAGAGAGTCGAACCCTAAACTGCATCTTTTGATTACCGACAAATATAAATACTATAAAATGGCATATCACAGTTTTGTTCAATCACCTGCGCCAGCATAAAAACAATTTTATGAGAATTCATTAATTAAAGATATTGCTCTGCTACGATCAATATAATCAATGTTTATTTAAACATTGTATTTAGAGCATCTGAATCATTTTTTCAAAAGCATACATACCTTTTGTGTATTAAAACAACAGCAAGTTCCTCTCACAACGCCAGATATTCTTGTGATACCGTGTGCTTATCTCATATCATATATAACCCGGGCCGGGTCATATCAAATATAACCGGGCACAATTAAGAGGCGAATAATATGAACCAATTACAATAAAATTTGAACCAATTACAATAAAAGATCTCTTTCAACCATACGGTATTGTGAAAAGTAGGTATTTCTAAAACGTGATCATCGTTATTGCAAATTGCTTTACACAACTATTTAGTATTTTTGACAAGGTCAAATGTACCCAAATATGTCTTAATGTAGAAGTGTGATTAGGGCACCATATGCACTGAATTTGATTATAAATTAAAGGCACTGAAAAAAAAAGAGCTGGGAATCAAAATAGGATTCCAAATTGTGGACAGATGGAAAAAGATATATGGCATTTTAAATTAGTACATTAGAGGCTTTAATTGGCCCTAAATCATAGGAAATTATATCTAGTACATTTTGTGTTTGAAATGTGGTTATTAACCGAATGAAAAGTTTTGCAATACAGTGGTAATGATATAATTTCCATTTTTTCTCCCATTCCAATGGAGCTCACACAGTAAAGCACAATTTGTGTTAATGAAAAGGACACCTCTCTCATATTGGTCAATTCTTCCTAAAATTAGTTCATTGTGGCACTGGCATGGTAAAGGTCAATACTCATGCTATTTTAATGATTTTGGAGAATATCTCTTCATTATATCATCCTATCTGGTAATTAAATAAGTAGTGGAGCGGTTTGGACTGCAAAAATTGTCCAGAACCCCTCCCCTCGGTACAACAAAACGCAACCACTTATATTCGAAAGATAGTGATAAATAACTTTAAAAAATGATGGTTGTGGTCAAAAACTTTGGTGGCAGGTGTGTTTTTTACACCTCCACGATTCTATTACTTTCCTAGCATTGAATGACGCTGGTACCCATTATCGACATGGATAGAGAATAGTGTGAATGTAAAGCACTTTAATCAAGGACACAGTTAAAGGCATTATCAGTGATTTGTTAAATCAGAAAATCGAAAAAATCGTCAAAAATGAGATGTTTGTATGTCTGTAAAAAGTATAGCTACATAGGACTGAAATCAAACTAATAATGACAGAATGGGATATTTTAGCAATTTTTAACTGTCCGTACGGACACTTACTACAACACGTAACTGAATGGAGATTCATATCTTTGAACACTGATGTTTATTCCTTTTCTATTAATTTTCCAGTTGTAAAAATAACTTATGGGAATTCTAGAGACTTATCCTTCACTTTTAACCTATTCCTGCAAATTCAAATAGTTTGAATCTTTTGAGTCAATCACTGATAGTGCCTTTAATGACTGAAATGGAACTCAAAACATGATGATGATCCAGAGGTATTCAGGGTGACCCATTAAAAACTTTACCCAAAATAAAAGTGATATTTTTCCACTTTCTGTAATTTGATATCTGTGGATTTTATTTTATCATAATGAATGGGTAAAAAAGCATCTTACGTGAATTTTGTGTTCATTTTGGTTGAGTGGTTCTCAAGACATTTTCCACTGAACAATAAGTCAGCAAAATAGACTTGTCCATGGAGCATCATTTTTCTTAGGCATGGTTGACTACAATTGCAACATCAAAAGTAATTTATCTTAACGGTGGGTTGTTCAGTTTACCGTCCCAGAGATCAGCTACGATGTTTTTTGCAGATTTTTAATATGGCTTCCAAAATAGCGTGGGCTATAGGAGGGTCGTCGAGTGCTAAATTGTGTAAACATATATTTCAATACGGAATAAATCGCAATCTCATCATAGTGCGCACTTCCCACTCCATAGATCTTCAATCTTCAAAGGTATAATTCCTATGCAGCTTTGATGAAGCTATGCTGGAATTGGTGCTGGTGTGGCTTCAAGAGCCGTAAGGTGCAAGTGATACAATAATAGTGGAGAAGAACAGTTGACAAAAAATCCAATGGTAGATAAAACAAAGTCACTGGTGCGTAGTAGACAAATGAAGAACTTAGGGTGCGCTAAAAAGCCTGGTAAAGTTGTTACAGCAGTCTGGATCCCACCGGTAGCCGCATCCCTTTGATGGCAGGCAAGGCGACTTCCTGCAAGGCTGCAGATGATGGTGCAAATACTGCAGCTGCTGGTAGTTGGTTCCAAAGCTTGACGGTTCGTGGGTAGAAGGAGTATTTATATGGATCAATGGATGCTACAGGAATAGAGTACTTCAGCTGGTGATCGTGTCTGCCGATGAATGATGCAGGATGAATAACAGATGGAAACTGTATGTTGACAAGTTTGTGATGTATTTTGTAGAACATTGTTAATTGGTGGAGAAGGCGCCTCTGTGGAGTAATTCCCAACCCAAGGTGTTAGGGAGGGGGGTCACTGATGTTGTTCTCCTATAATCCCCAAAGACAAAGCGAGTAGCTGCTCTTTGAATCTGCTCATGTCGATTTACTTCATCCAATGTGTGAGGACTCTAAGCTTCAGACGCATATTCCAGTTGTGGACGAACTATGATTTGATATGCTTTGGCTTTAACAGATTTTGTCTGATTTTATGACAGTGGTTATCCCAGCGGAGATCGTGTGTGAAGGTTACACCCAAATAATCATGCTGGTCCACCCTCTCAAGAGATTCGCCCAGGATGGTATATTGGTGGTAACTTGGGTTACGCTTCCTTGTTATTGATAGGATAGCACACTTTTTATGTTGAAATGCATGAGCCAGGTGGTTGACCAATCAGCAAGTGCTGTCAGATCTTGTTGGAGTATAATGTGGTCTTCCGGTGTTACAATCTCTCGGTACAATACTATTAGAGCGGGAGCAAGGACTTGGGTCAAACATCGTCGTTCATGTCCCACTACATCTCAGCTTTGACACCTTTGGTAGTTAGTATGGACCCTCTACATCAATGCAAGATAGTTAGTGGTGTCAATTGTGGTGTCACTTTTTTAGTAGGGGTCAATTTAAGTTTTTTTGTTCACAGGGGTCAACTTTTAACTTACTCCAATCGTGTTGAAATGCATGTCATATTGTCCGTCTAGCCATAAGGATTACAAAAATGTATAGTTTGTGCCATCTATGACCATTGGTGTTAGAGTTATTGGATAAAAATGGCTAAAATGCAAAAAAGGTAAATTTCCATTTGTACAGGGGTCAAAATCAGAAGTTGCTCCAATTTTGGCCAAAAATGAAACAACTTGTTCATCTAGCTTAATGTGTCAAAATAAGGAATAGTTTGTAGCATCTGCAATGCATAGTTATCATGCTATGTGACAAAATAGGTCATGGGGCAACATAATCCAATTGGTATTGACCTTCTTTGACCTTTATCTCGGTAAGTAAACATTTAACATAATCAAAACTATACTTTTTGGGAGTCCCCATTTCTCAGGCAATAAGTTGCAAGAATTTAAAATATAATCAGAATGACTTTCAATGTTGACAAAAAAAAAAAAAAAAAAAAATGTTGACCCCTGTACAAATTTTAGTTTGACCTTTTTTGCACTTTTGGCCATTTTTACCTAATAACTCCAAAACCAATAGATGACACAAACTATACATTTTTGGAATCCTTGTGACTAGACGGGCAATATGACATACATTTCAATATGATTGGAGTAATTTAAAAGTTTGACCCCTGTGCAAACTTAAATTGGCCCCTATTGAAAAAGTGACACCACAATTTGACACCACTAAATACCTTGCATTGATGTAGAGGGTCGATACTAACTACTAAAGGTGTCAAACCTTAGATGTAGTCGGGCATGAACGAACTCCCTAAATAAGGACCCTATGATATTCTGCTCCTGCTCTATATCATCAGCAAAGAGTCTCATATTGGACTGGACATGATCTTGGATGTCATTTATGTATAAGAGGAATAGTGCCGGACGAAGAACTGAACCCTGGGGTACTCCAGATGTAACTTTCCCCCATGATGATATGGGGGCATTAACAGATACTGCTTGCATCCTGTTGCCAAGAAAAGATTGAATCCAGTCTAACGTCAGACCTCTTATACCATAATGGTGAGTTTGGCGGACAAACGAAGGTGAGGAACTAAATTCAAGTAATATGACGTCGGTTTGGCCACGGTGTTGAAGTGTGGTAGCCCAATCACGAGTAGATGTTATTAATTGTGTGATGGTAGAGAGGCGTTCCCGAAATCTATGTTGAGAGTCCAGAAGAATATTGTTTGTATTGAGATGTTTAGCGATGTGACTTAAGACAATATGTTCCATGACTTTACAACTTATGCATGTGAGCGAGATAGGGCGGTAATTTGGTGGATCTGATTTTGGCCCTTTTTTGTAAATGCCAGTAACAAGAGCTTTTTTCCAAATGCCAGTAACAAGAACGTTTTACACAATTTGGCACTCGCCAGTGGTGATAGTATGTGCTATGACGAATGCGACGTTTTTACCACAGTAGTAGTGCACAGTTCTATTATTGTTATTAATATGGAACGTTGACCTCTTGAACAGCGTCCGCCATCTCGCTCGTTTTTATTATTGGTAATCAGCGAAAATAACCGTGTTCGTGCCTATTCTAATGAAGTTAACCGGGAACAGCCCAGAGGCCAACAATGGAGAATACATTAGAAGGTGGACTGTGGGAACCTACATCATATGGCTCGCTTATGACACGTGTTTGAATTGGGAAAGAAATCGCGAATCCAGTGATGGCCAAACCTTTGTTAGTAGTGTACGTGCTTTAAATTTAAAACAGATGTTTAATGACAGATGGTCAATTTAATTAGCACTAAAATTGAGCAATTAGCAAAAATTAGCACTAAATAGCATACATCTAACTTATTGATATGCATTCTTTACTTTCACCAAAGGTTTAAATTACAGATGGTGAATCAGCAGGCCTTGTTGAACTTTTAAAACGGGAATGAATACACTGTTTTTGAGTCACTATGTGTAAAAAAGTAACAAAAGTTGAAGGTTTGAAAAATACAAAAATAACAGAAGATGGCATTTTGACCAATTTAAATAGAAATTCATAATTAAATGAGATTCAATTTTTCTTGTTGATTTTGAAGACAAGGTTATGATGCAGTGAAATGAAACTAGATCGCATAGGTGGTTTCTAGAAAAGGGGTGAAGTAGTTGATTTGCAAAAGAGCTTACATCCACTTTTTCAATTAAATATAGTGATTAATGACACCATACCAGTTTTATTCCCTTTGAAATGTGTACAAGTGCATGTAAGCCTTTTGCATATCAACTCTTCATGTTTTGATACCAAAACAGAAAGATGTTGTGATAAATAAAAAAAAAACAACAGTTGAAATAAAACTAATCTTGACTCTGGAATCTTTCATTTATTAGCGTTTGTATCATGTGAGTGAACTTTAAATTTGATCATTCCTAAAACTGTTTTATGTACCTCTCTCTCTCTACTTCTCTCTCTCTCTCTCTCTCTCTCTCTCTCTCTCTCACTCTCCTCTCTCTGTATCACGACTTTGTGTTTCTATTACAACTTGGGGCCAGTACAAGGTGAGTAAGACATATATAATAGATGTGGTATCATTTAAAACCTTCGTTCATTATCTTTACTTTGCTGTAAAGATCATTCACATCGGTTAGATATTGACCGAGCTACAGTCGTTTGAATCAAGTAGTCGGTTTTGCGCTCTGTCCACGGATTCACATTCAAATGAACGGCGTTCAGCTAAGGAAATCTGTGTCCAGAAAAAAAGTCGAGCTATTTATTGAATGAAGAATAAATGTGACGCTATTTAACCCCACAAAATTCAGTCGCAACCTATCATAGATGCCCTCTTGACGTTTCTATTAACTTGATTTTCTCAATTTTATTTGAGAAAAGATTTCTCACGGGAAAAGTACTTTGTTTATGACAAAAAAGAGAGCAGGGGATTCACCTAGTGTTGTTTGTGCAAGGTGCACCTGTTAGATAGATTGCACAATAGGGGAAAGGGGAATTCCCCAAGATGTAAACTTAGAAACTGAGTCAACTTGTTTATGCTTTAAGATCAAAACATGTTACATAATCTGGGATTCCCCATAAAGCTATATATGTGAAGTGATGTAATTCAGATGATGTAATTTATGTGAATTCCAATTGGTCAGCTAGTGCAAGGTTATGTTTATGCATGATGCTGTGGTAATATCTATTTTAAGACTTGGGAACTTTGTGAAATTATTGTATAAAGCAGAGTGGCGAGAGGTTAGATTTGCCAGCAGCAGTTGTAATCAGGAGCTATGCAGTAAAGTTATAGCTAGATTTTATCTACAATAATGCTTCACATAGTGCCAGGATTTATTATATTTTCAATTCCACGTGAGCAGTGCGCTGTAATTATTCTACTGTCGTCTTTGAAGCCAAAAAGAGCTGGGAATCAAAATAGGATTCCAAATTGTGGACAGATGGAAATTAGTGGTTTGGTATTACGTGGACTGCTATACTGTGAAATATTAGTGTCGTCGAGGGACTTATTAACCTGTGTCTTGAACTGCTGGGAGGACATATCGTTGAACTGCACGCTTCTTGTGGAAATTAGTGGACATTTCTTTGGACAATAAGTATCAATCCTATAAATTGTGTGTAATTTACTATATATGTAATGTTGTTTTGGACATACCAAAAATTCTTGAACCAAATAGATCTGATTAAAATAATTAATTGTTATATATATACAATTTCAGATTCACTTGTGCACAAGGCTCATTACTTTGTGTTTGAAAGGTTATTTCTGACCTTTGACGTCTACGAGACGTATACCCAATGCTTAACGTGTGTGCATTGCATGCATGTGTCTGGTGTTAGTGTGTAGTATGTGCTTGTATTTTTGGGACAGCTATGTTTAGTTTTTAAGTGCTAGTACACTAACACGTATACATATATGCGTTGCATGTACTTGTAATTTTAGGACAACATGTATTGTTTTAAATGATGTTAGTTATACTAACACGAAAGGCATGCATGTGTTGCATGTGCTTGTATTTTCGGGACAATTATGTGTTTGGTGTTCAAGTGCTTGTATACTAACACTTCGTATACATGAATTCGTTGTTTGTGCTTGTACTTTCAGGACAACTATGGTTCTTGTGTTGTGTTAGTATACAACATTTATACATGAATGCGTTGTATTGCTTGTATTTTCGAGATGTCCATGTGGGGTTTAGGTCTTTTCTTATCGCGTCCCAAACACTGTGGTTTTCAAAAAATGATCCAGCCAGAGATGGGTACAACGTCTGGCTGCTTCACGGAATTCCGCAAGGTCCTTGTTGGTGCATTGTTGCACCAGCAGTGGCAGACCAAGAGATGTTCCATTGTCTGTGGTGATGTTCCAAAACCACAGGTAGTGTCCTGATCTGCTTCCAGGTAGCCCCACTTCTGCAAGGAAACCTTAGATCGGTCAATTCTGGTTCTCAATCTGTTGAGGTATCGCCATTCAGCCAATGAGGAGTCAGCTCCAGATGGGAGATGCTCACCAAGTTCGGATACCATAGATGTTACTGTTTGATGGCAAGTCTTTCTTTCCACAAGACGACTCTCTTAAGCTCTTTAGAGACTGTTTCAAGAGGTTGGACTTTGCTTAAGAAAGAAACTCTCTCTCTCTGGATTGAAGGCGTTGGCAGCAGGTATCTGTCCAGACATAGGATGCTTCACATTAGATACTGGCAGCTACGCTCTTGCATGCTCGCTACGGTACGACTATGTCTGGTTGGAGCAATTCCTGCTAGGATGTGTAAGTTTTTCCGTTGGTGTTGGACGGAGGCATCCCGTGATAAGCGGGCTGGAGCATTAATGCTGACTTCAAGCTCTTGGGCCATGTGTGTTGATCTTTCTATAAGGGCCAGCATACCCTGCCCATAGTAGCACAGGGCAAGTGCCGCCCGATCTTAGGTATGTGGCCTTGTGGGCGAGCACCCTATCTTGTGCCAGTGAGTTTGTTTCCAGATATTTTGCGGTGAACATACTTCAATCTTGTCTTCTCGAAGTGGGTCTTATAAGAGAGTGCGGTACAAAGGTAACTCCAAGGTAGACAGGGTTATCACAGTGCTCCAGAGGTGTTCCAGACCAGGTAAAACTTTTAAGCTGACTTTGGCTTCACGGTTACGTAGATGGAAACACACACCTGTGTCTTGGATGTATTTACACGTAGGGGGTTTTCCTCATAAGAGGAGATGAGTTCATCCAAAAGTTTGCAGAGTATATCTCAAAAGCTGTGACGCTGAACATCTTGTGCGCTAATGTTCAAAATCGTCTGCTAAATAAAACGACATGTTCATGCACTTCCCTAGGTGGTCGTTGGTATAGATTGTTACAGGAGAGGTTTGCAAGCCAACGCTCCTTGTGGTAGTCATTCTTGAGCCTACGACCATCGGCTCTTCGCTCCTCGCTGAACTAAGAACATCATGTTTGCCAGCAATCCTTTGATAAGCTCATTCAAGCGGATGTCCTTGGTGATTTCCAGAATCTTATGGATAGGCATCTATGATTAACAGTGTCGTAGATAGGTCGACGAATACAACTCCGGTAACCGTACCTTTCTCGAAACCATCCTCAGTGTGTTGAGTTAGGTTGTGTTCTTGGCTTGTTGTTGATTTGCCTGGCCGGAACACGCACCTTTAAAAATTGTGCACATTTAGTTCACAACGGACAATAGTCATTCAGGGGGTATGCGAGAAATCTGCTGACCCAGGCAATTAGTCCACCCTCCAAGATATGCCTATCTCGGACCAGAGGATATAGGCTGATTATACAAAAATAGACATTAAATCTTATAAACGTATCAGTTACTAGAATTAAATATTTCAAAAAATCAGCTACGATGACGGAAAATACCAAATGAAAAAAAATTACGTCGCGGTCTCGGACCGATAGTATCTATGCCGTCGGGGTTTGTAAATGATAGGCCTCATATGACCTTTCAGCTTGACGTGTGACCTTTGATCTCATAAATGTTGGTTTCGTGTTAATATCTAAAAACCAAGTTTGGTTCCATTTGACTCAACTTTCAATAAGGTCAATTTATCTTACAATTCCAATCTAAAATTGACCGACATGACCTTTAACCTTAGTTGTGAACTTTGACCTAATCTACAAATGAGGGATCACATGTTGGACCTAGGACTCAATTTCGGTTGAAATCCATCGAAGTATGCGGATATTACCGGCACCATTTTTGACAACAGCAGAACACATCAACAAACAGAACCATATTAACAGACAAATCATCAACAGTCATATACGTCAAGAGATGACAACAACAGTGGACAAAGTGATCCATGTGTCAAGCTCCAAAATAGGAAATAAGCAAAAT
Source organism: Ophioderma brevispina (assembly GCA_023653785.1). Taxonomy (NCBI): domain Eukaryota; kingdom Metazoa; phylum Echinodermata; class Ophiuroidea; order Amphilepidida; family Ophiodermatidae; genus Ophioderma; species Ophioderma brevispina. The sequence goes on from JAMKCH010005963.1 coordinate 62,975, forward strand.
TACAGTCAAATGCTGTACCTTTGTACAGTATTTCATTGTAAAAGGCACGGTTATTCTTTTTACAGTATAGATCTATGTGTTAATTATGTTAAGGGGGATGGGGCTCAGGAATCTTCTAGATTTGCGGTAATACAAATATGCATCGAGAGACTTGAATCAAGTATGGAAATTGAGGGCAAGGGTTAGGCAGTTGATGAGGACTTTAGCAGCGTTTTACCCCTGTAATCATGCTGGTTATAGGACCTGATACTGATCTTGTTAGGCACGCATTGCCTGGGATACCGGAGGCACAGACTTGAGGAGGCATTCTGAGACTTGCAGGTTCACAAAAGAAGGAATTAAGTAATGTACTTTGCTTATATGATTTTAGATCCATTATTACACTTCACCCGCAGTCCTATGGGACGCCCATTTTAAAACCAGGCGTCCTAGGACAATGAACGTTGAAATTGTGTCCCGTTTGGACTCTCACTTAAACCTTAGTGTCCTATCGGACAAAACACTTATTACACACAGTCCTATGGACGCTCCATTTAAAACCAGGAGTCCATAGCAATGAAACTTTGAACTTAGTGTCCGTCGGACTCTCAGACTTAAACCTTAGTGTCCGACGGACAAAAACACTTATCACCAAGTCCTAGGGACGCTTCCATTTTAAGCCCAGGACAATGAAATATTTAATCGCATCCGTCGGACTCTCAGATTTAAACTAATGTTCCGACGGACAAAACACAATATAACCCAGTCCTATGGGACTTTCTAAATTTAAAACCATGAGTCCTTGGACAACGAAACATAAAACATTGTATCCGTCTGACTCTCAGATTTAAACCTTGGTGCACTTACCGTAAGTGTCCGGCGACAAAAAACGCTTACCACCCCAGTCCCATGTGACACCCATTTAAAACCGGGGGGGGTCCTAGGACAATGAAACACAAACTAGTATCCGTCAGCCTCTCAGATTTAAACCTTAGCGTCCGACGGACACTAAAACGCCGGAACCCTCTAAAATATGACACCGGCACCTCACAACCATCAAGGCTCAGTACTTTATACTTTGGAGCAAGCTCACGAATGCTTTTGCACTCCCAAATCCTTTTGATGGATCCTTTTACTAGATTTGGAGACTGTATATGATGTAACCTAGGACAATACAGTCTAAATATTTCACCACCGACCGTTTGTAAGTCTCATATAGTATCCCGTCCCCAACCCAGCTGCAAATCCACCGAACCATGATATCCGATGTAGTGCTACATTCTTCCTTGTCATTCGTCAATGGTCAGTTGAAAGACGAGGGTTCCTTAGCAATCTTACAGACTTTCAGTGCATCAAGGACATACACCTTGCACAAGACTAAGATGATGACAAGAGCCCAATCTTCCAGTTCTGTGATATCATTTCTTGAGTTCATAGTGCTTGATGTGATATCCCTTTTCACTCGCTATCACCCGAATTTCAAGCTCTACAAATAGTGCGTGGAAGCAATAGCACACAGGTTCTTTGCAGGAAACCGTGCGAATTTTCCTTCCATGCTTGAAATCGTTTCCTCAAATGTCCTCTGTTTATCAAAACATACCTGAAAAGTTCGCCAGCATGTCCACAAAATGCTTTAGCTCCTAGAGCTCTGGTTGGACTGCTAGCTACTGCTCAGTTGATGACAACTCCGGAAGCTTTTGTAGACAGTCGACTGAACTAGCCAAGGTCCGTAGAGTATTTTTGAAGAGGGCTGTAGGAAATTACTTCAACTTTAGTGGCTCGTCACAGTATTTATTTTTGCGCTGGAATCTGTGGCCTTGTCATTGAAAAGGTATCCAGTGACGTTGAAACATACACGCAATGTCTATTTAATGCTGTTAAAATTGATGATAGAAGAAACAGATCGATCATTGTATAAGGGCAATGCCGTCGTTGCTGACATCAATTCAAACCTTTGACCCATACTTCTAATTATTCAGATTTTTCAAATTTTGAACAATTGTAAAAAATTATAAACACGATTGATTGAAATTTGAATTTGAAAATTAAAATTTAGAAATCATATTCCTTTTTTCCAAGACAAGTCATAACACACCTCCTTAAATGGTACTTTTGAGTTACTTGTATTTTAGTCTTAGTTTCCTTTTCAACAAAACTTATTAGTTTCCTACAGATCCTGTTATACACTGTGCAATACGATTAAAGGCTGAAAGAAACCCAATAGATAACCCCAAACCACCATCAATGCTGTCATCTTTAGGGTTTAAGAGACATGAGAGATTTTCCAGGAAGAAGCGCCCCCAATTTTTCTCGAACCCCCGTTTTTACATATTTGGAATGCTTACCAATGTTATTAGATCACACCTGAAGTGAATAACGATACGCCTCCTTTATGTAATAAGATGAAGATTTAGAAGTTCTGTCGTTCACTACAGAAAGTCAAAGCAATGGTTTCTATGGGGAATGGTTACGATAGAAGGCAGTTCAAAATAAGTTTGGTCTGTTTTGTTTTGCACCTGTTTGTCCAATACACCTTCGAAACGTTCTCGGAGGTGGTCTCAACCGATCCTGCCATTTGAGAGAAATCCGTAGCCTAAAAAATCTCCTCCTTCACTTCAAACTTCCCCATGATCACCGCTGTGGACGTACGTTAATGCAGAAATATTTCAATTCGCACATTTTCACGTCAAAATGCCAAATTACATACTTAATGACATAGATTCTGCACCGGGAGGGTAGAAAAACTAATCAGAACAGAATAGACGCCTGTTGAGAAATATGTTATTGTCGTATATGGCCCTGGAAACATTCCTATACAGTGTGAGTCAATAAAACCCTACATTCTCCAGTAACGTTATTTTTGCTTCAATGTTTGCTTTGGTTTTTGTAGAGAGATAAACCAGCTTTAGAAATTTTTTATTTGTTACTTTCACTTTATTTGTTTTTGGGTGGTGCCTGATACACATTAGGGATGTGGGATTTATTTTTATTTTTCTCACCCACTAGAGAGAGTAGGGACATTGTGTCGAGTGCTAGTGTATTATACATTTTGTCAATTGTGCTTTATAAATTAAAGGAGTACTGCATGACTTAGGTATAGTTGTGAATCAGGGTAAATATTTTATGACTTGACAGCTGACACATTGGTTTATGAATTTAAATACAAATCTGTGAATTTGGAACTGCTTCTCTCTCTCCATGTAAATATTATATATGCTTGATTACTTGTTGTGATTTATTATTCCAAAATCAGCATCATATTTTTGTATTCTTTGTAATACACTCCTTGTCAAAAAAACATGCCAACACATGCCAAACAGTAGTACTGGTCCACAAGTATTTTGGATACAGGTTTTTTTATTACCTGACAGGGTCATTTCATTTCATCTTTCAACACATTTTTACATTCCGTGACCGTCAGTAATTTTGTGCCATGCCTACCCATTATTTTTAGGCCTGTTATGTGGTAGAGTTGATAAAGCCTAGTGTGATTGTTAATATTTTAAAAAGAGCTTGCTCATAACGGAGGTGGTCGCTCGTCATTTACGGAAAATGGTGTTCGGTCCCGACATCTGTTCCGTATATTTTGATACAAATTAAAGGTATGCTGTTTGCTACTATATAGTACAACTTGTGGCAGGTGAAGAGATTACCCATACGCCGTCCGTGGCCTCCGTCCAAGTCTTCCTCCACTTAAAGGAACAGTCGTGGCAGTACTTGGTGATTTGTAAAAACACAACTTGGTATTTATTCTGTATATTTGTATCAGGTAATATTATGCATGAAGACACCCAGTATGGTTATACACTCTTGTTTAGGAGATGTGGAAAAATAATTGATAGAAATTATTACCCAAATTTCCCGTGATGCAGTGCAGTTTTAACTTAGCAATAGTATAGGGACGTGGACATTTTAAATCATGTTAAATTATGAGTGTTCATTGCTTTTCAGATTGTTGATTTTTCTATCATGTTTATGGTCGTTCCTTCCTCAAAATTCATGACTTGGAATAACCTTGGAATTATTTACACTAGTGACAGTGTGCTGTCATGTTATGGACTCACTGCACTGTTGCAAAATTTTAGGAGTGTTCATAAATTATTGATGTGGTGCTCATTAACTTTTTAAATAATGACTAATCTATAAGATTAAACTTAATCAAATTAGATTAAAAACGCAAGCTGGGGTGAGAGATTAAAGATTACAAGTTAGAGACCTGATGCTTAGCATGACCATTTGCAATCATGAGATGAGTGCGGCGCGGGTTTGTTGTTTGTTTTTTTTCTCGCATGTGAACAATCAGGAAGTTGCTTGTTTACGTAGTGTTTTGTAACCTTTTAGTATGTTTCTGGAAGTGCTCACTGTCTTTAGTATAAGACCAGAGAAGATGAGAAAAAAGGAGGTGGTTCGACTGCTACTTCAAAACGATAACCTGTTCAAAAAATCAGCTACGATGACGGAAAAATACCAAATGAAAAAAATACGTCGCGGTCTTCGGACCGCTAGTATCGTCTGCGGTCGCGGTTTGTAAATGATAGGCCTCATATGACCTTTCAGCTTGACGTGTGACCTTTGATCTCATAAATGTTGGTTTCCGTGTAATATCCATAAACCAAGTTTGGTTCCAATTGAACTTCAACTTTTCAATTAAGGTCAATTTTACAATTTCAATCTTACAACTTGACCGCACATGACCTTTAACCTTAGTATGTGAACTTTGACCTCATCTACAAATGAGGGATCACATGTTGGACCTAGGACTCAATTTCGGTTGAAATCCATCGAAGTATGCGGATATTACCGGCAACCCTTTTTGACAACAGACACCATCACCAACAGACAACATCATTAACAGACAATATCATCAACAGTCAACGTCAAGAGATGACAACAACAGTGGACAAAGTGATCCTATGTGTCAAGCTCCAAAATAGGAAATAAGCAAAATTACAGTCAAATGCTGTACCTTTTTTACAGTATTTCATTGTAAAAGGCACGGTTATTTCTTTTTACAGTATAGATCTATGTGTTAATTATGTTAAGGAGGATGGGGCTCAGGAATCTCCTTGATTTGTGGTAATACAAATATGCATCGAGAGACTTGAATCAAGTATGGAAATTGAGGGCAAGGGTTTAGGCAGATGATGAGGACTTTAGCAGCGTGTTACCCCTGTAATCATGCTGGTTATAGGACCTGATACTGATCTTGTTAGGCATCGCATTGCCTGGGATACCGGAAGCACAGACTTGAGGAGGCAGTGCTGAGAACTTGCAGGATTCACAAAAGAATGGAATAAGTAATGGTACTTGCTTATATGATTTTAGATCCATTATTACACTTAAACCCTAAGTCCTATGGGACGCTCCATTTTAAAACCAGGAGTCCTAGGACAATGAAACGTTGAAATTAGTGTCCGTTGGACTCTCAAACTTAAACCTTAGTGTCCGACGGACAAAAACAACTTATTACACACAGTCCTATGGGACGCTCCATTTTAAAACCAGGAGTCATAGGACAATGAAACGTTGAACTTAGTGTCCGTCGGACTCTCAGACTTAAACCTTAGTGTCCGACGGACAAAAACAACTTATCACACAAGTCCTATGGGACGCTCCATTTTAAGCCCAGGACAATGAAACATATTACTCGGCATCCGTCGGACTCTCAGATTTAAACTTAAATGTCCGACGGACAAAACACAAATAATAACACACAGTCCTATGGGACGTTCTAATTTAAAACCAGGAGTCATAGGACAATGATACATAAAACATTGTATCCGTCGGACTCTCAGATTTAAACCTTGGTGACACTTAAACCGTAGTGTCCGGCCGACAAAAAACGACTTACAACCAACAGTCCCATGGGACACTCCATTTTAAAACCAGGGGTCCTAGGACAATGAAACACAGAACTTAGTATCCGTCAGACTCTCAGATTTAAACCTTAGCGTCCGACGGACACTAAAACGACCGGACGCTCTAAAATATGACACCGGCACCTCACAACCATCAAGGCTCAGTACTTTATACTTGGACAAAGCTTCCACGGAATGCTTTGCAGCTCACAAATCCTTGTGATGGACACCTTTTCTAGGTATGGAGACTGTAGATGATGTAACCTATTTCACCACCGACCGGTTGTAGTCTAATATTAGTATCCAAGTCCCCAACCCAGCAGCAAATCCCTCCGAACAATGATACCGATGTAGTGCTACAGTCTTCATTGTCATTCGGAAATGCAGTTGAAAAGACGAGGGTCTTAGCATATTACAGACTTTCAGTGCATAAAGGGACATAGCACCTTGCACAAGACTAAAGATGATGACAAAGAGCCCAATCTTCCAGTTCTGTGATATCATTTCTTGATTTCATAGTGCTTGATGTGATATCCATGTTCACTCGCTATCACCAAGAATTTCAAGCTATACACAGAGTGCTTGGAAGCAATAGCACACTGGTTCTTTGCAGGAAACCGTGCGAATTTTAATTCCATGCATTGAAATCGTTTCCTCAAAATGTCATTCTGGTTATCAAAAACACTACGATAAAGTTCTCCAGCATGTCCAACAAAATGCTTTAGCTCCTAGAGCTCTGGTTGGACTGCTAGCTACTGCTCAGGTTGATGACAACTCCGGGAAGCTTTTGTAGACATTGCTACCTGAAATATCCAAGGTCCGTAGAGTACTGTTGAAGTAGGGCTGCAGGAAATTACTTCAACTGTAAGTGGCTCGTCACAGTATTTATTTTTGCTCTGGAATCTGTGTGCCTTATCATTGAAAATGTATCCAGTGACGTTGAAACATACACGCCAATGTCTATGTAATGCTTTAAAAGTTGATGATAGAAGAAACAGATCGATCATTGTATAGGGCAATGCCGTAGTTGCTGACATGCAATTCAAAACCTTTGACCCAGAACTTCTAATTATTCAGATTTTTCAAATTTGAACAATTGTATTTGGAGTACACTCTGATAGAAGTATAAGACCTGAAAATTAAAATTTAAATCATATTCTTGGTTTCCAAGACAAGTCATAAAAACACCTCGCTTGAAAGTGTACTTTTGAGTTACTTGTATTTTAGTAACAGTTCCTTTTGCAAACAAAACTTTATTAGTTTCCTTAACATATCTGTATACACTTCAAGACGATTAAGCTGAAGAAACCCAATAAAGATAAACAATCAAAGCTGTCATCTTTAGGGTTGAAGAGACATGAGGAGATTTCCAGGAAGAAGCGCCCCCAATTTTTCTCGAACCCCGGTTTTTTACATATTTGGAATGCTTACCAATGTATTAGATCACACCTGAAGTGAATAAGCCGAATACGCCGTCTTTATGTAATAAGAATAAGATGAAGATTTAGAAGTTTCTGTCGTGCACGACAGAAAGTCAAAGCATGGTTACGATAGAAGGCAAGTTCAAAATAAGGTTTGCGGTTTTGTTTTGCACCTGTTTGTCCAATAAACCTTCGAAACGTTCTCGGTAGGTGGTCTACAACCGATCCAGTGAAATTTGAGAGAAATCCGTATCCTAAAAAATCTCCTCCTGTCACTTTAAACTTCCCAATGATCACCGCTGTGGACGTACGTTGCAGAAATATTTCAATTCGCACATTTTCAACGTCAAAATGCCAACATTACATAATAATGAACATAGATTCTGCACCGGGAGGGTAAAGAAAGAACGAATCAGAAACAGAATAAGACGCCTGTTGGAGAGAAATATTGTTATTGTCGTAATTGGCCCTGGAAACATTCATATACAGTGTGAGTCAATAAAAACCCTACATTCTCCAAAGGTTAAACGTTATTTTTGCTTCAATGTTTGCTTTGGTTGTTTACAGAGATAAACAGGCTATCAGAAGATTTTTATTTGTTACTTCACTTTATTGTTTTTGGGGTGGTGCCTGAGACAAATTAGGGATGTGGGATTTATTATTTATTTTTCTCACCCACTAGATAGAGTAGGGAACATTGTGTCGGAGTGCTAGTGTATTATAAATTTTGTAAAGTGTGCTTTCATAAATTAAAGGAGTACTGCATGACTTAGGTATAGTTGTGAATCAGGGTAAATATTTTATGACATGACAGCTGACACATTGGTTTTATATTTTTGATACAAATATTGTGATTTGGAACATGCTCTCTCTCTCTCCATGTAAATATTATATATTCTTGATTACTTTTGTGATTTATTATTCCAAAAATCAAGCAGCATATTTTTGTATTCTTTCGTATACTCATTGCCAAAAAGAAATACATGCCAAACAGTAGTACTGGTCCACAAGTATTTTGGATACAGGTTTTTATTATTACATGTACATGTCTTTCAACACATTTTTACATTCAGGGACTAGTCAGTATTTTTGTGCCATGGGCCTACCCAATATTTTTAGGCCTGTGATGTGTAGAGTTGATAAAGACTAGTGTGATTGTTAATATTTTAAAAAAAGCTTTTGCTCATAACATGGAGGTGTGCTGTCATTTACGGAAAGTGTGTTCGTCCAGACATATGTCTATATTTTTATATTAAATTATGCGGTGTGCTACTATATATTATGCAACTTATGGCAGGTGAAGAGTTAACATACGCCCTCCGTGGACTCCGTCCAAGTCTTCCTCCACTTAAAGGAACAGTCGTGGCAGTACTTGGTGATTTGTAAAACACAACTTGTATTTATTCTGTATATGGTATCAGGTAATATTTATGCATGAGACACCCAGTATGGTTATACATTCTTGTTTAGGAGATGGAAAAATAATTGATAGAAATTATTACCCAAATTTCCCGTGATGCAGTGCAGTTTTACTTAGCAGAGTATAGGACGTGGACATTTTAAGTCATGTTAAATTATGAAGATGTTCATTGCTTTTCAGATTGTGATTTTTCTATCATGTTTATGGTCGTCCATGTCCATTCAAAAATTCATGACTTGGAATAACCTTGGAATTATTTACCACTAGTGACAGTGTGCTGTCATTGTTATGGACTCGCTGCACTGTTGCAAAATTTAGGGAGTGTTCATAAATTATTGATGTGGTGTCTCATTACTTTTAAATGACTAATCTATAATGATTAAACTTAAATCAAATTAGATTAAAAACTCAAGCATGGGTGTGAGAAAGATTAAAGATTAAAGTTAGCAGACACTGATGCTTGAGCATGACCATGTGCTTCATGAGATGGTGCGGCGCGGGTTTGTTGTTTTTCACATGTGAACAATCAGGAAGTGCATTGTTTACATAGTGTTTTGTAACCTTATAGGATGTTTCTGGAAGTGCTCAATGTCATTTAGTATAGACATTGATAATATTTTAGTGTGGCTTTTGTGCTCAGTACGTGACTCGTGCATGATCATGTACCCCCTTAGTCTTGTGTGGTGTTATACATACATTGTTATGGTGCGTGTATTCACAATGTATGGTCACATTCTTCAGTCCTTGTTGTTTGTATGGCTGTAGGCCATAGCTCATAATGATGCCCATGGTCAACCAATAAAGTTAATGAGAATAAAAATAAATTATAAACACTTTTGTATATTTAGGCCGATGACATTCTCTCATATGCTGTGCCACTTTTTGAAGTACGCATTTATATTGCGATTGTGTATGTGCGTAAGTGGGTGCGACCCCACCCTGCAGTATAGTGTATGCATATGTTATTTGCCTGTGAGTATGGACGAGCTACTTGATGCTCACACATTGTGATAATTGTATTCTGAATTTAGAAGTTCACCCTTTTTGAGCCGTGGTTGGTTGTGTGAACTACCTTTTTGTCTAGCCATGTTAGTTGTTACCGTGCGTCGTTGATGTGGCTGCGGCTTAGTTGCGTGATATTGCGTGCAGTCATGATAGTAACTTATGAATCCCTTTCTGATAATGTTTGGTGATAATGGTAGTGTATGCAAACATTCTGCAATTTTGCATTATAAATTGTCTTGCTAATTCTTAGTGAGGGAATGTCATTCATGTCATGAAGAGTAGTGTAAGGTGTACTGTCACCACTGGTGATAGGCTTATTTATTTTTCAGGTATTATGTAATAGACGTATACTGACCTCGCAATGATGGATGATTGATTGTAGGGTTAGGTAGATGTCCACGAATTCATGAGTTGGTACAGTGCACGTGAGTGATATATATATATATATATATATATATATATATGTTATATATATTCTCATGAATCCTATGGATCGGAATTGGGCAGCTGACTGTGTTATCAGGTGAAAGAGGAAGGACTGATCGTGTACTCGTATGGTTCGGTCCTGCAAATCAGCTATCCAATTGCGGAGTATTAGTCAGATTTAATAGAAGTTATAGGAAGGTGTATTGAATGAAGTAGAGGAGGAGGTTATATTAAAAGGGGATGAGGGGAAATTGAATGGGGATGAGGGGGAAGGAATGAGTTAAGAATGATGAGTGGGAAGAGGGAGTAAGAAATTCAGCGAATATAGCTGAGGAGGAAATTCAGCGAATATAGCTAAGGAGGAAATTCAGCGAGTATAGCTGAGGAGAAATACAGCGAATAAGGCTGTAGGGAAATGAAATCGAAATAAGATTGAGGAAAGTGTGATTGAGTCTGTGTGGGGAACAGTAAGAGAGTTATAGAGAGAGTGACGAGATAGATTCTTTTGAATCGAGACAGTGAAATAGTTAGATTTTCTAACGTGTGTGCTTTAGGTACGGAAAAGAGGTCGTAAAGTATACATGGTCTATTTTATATATGTATATGTGTATTCGGGTTAGCTCAAATTCTATCTATACTGACACAATTTTTCCCATTTCTCTTTCCATTTTGGTCTCCATTGCACCGAAGGACAATAACATATCCAGGGTGAAAGTCGTGAAGAAAGTTGTATGTTTGTGCCCAAGGGGAGAGACTTACGAGTATACTCAAAATTGTCCCTAAGAGTTGCGTGATTGTGCCTAAATTGCGCCCAAGGGAGAGAATTGTATCTTTAAACTAAAGAAGTGCTTAACTTTGTGCCGAGTCGAGCACGAGTGTGTGCGCACGGGAGTAGTGTGTGATCAAAATTAGTCTGTCGACACAAAAATCCTGTCGACACTGCAAAAATTAGTCTGTCGACATAAAATTTTCCGTCGACAAGCTGTCGACACAGGTTTGGTAGAGGTTGTCGACAAGCTGTCGACATAGGTTTGATAGAGGTCGGCGACAAGCCTTCGACACAGGTTTGGTAGAGGTTGTCGACAAGCTGTCGACATAGGTTTGGTAGAGGTTGTCGACAAGCTGTCGACATAGGTTTGATAGAGGTCGTCGACAAGCTGTCGACATAGGTTTGATAGAGGTTGTCGACGAGCTGTCGACATAGGTTTAACGTAGAGGTCGACGAGCTGTCGACATAGGTTTAACGTAGAGGTCGACGAGCTGTCGACATAGGGGTAACATAGGGGTCGACAAACTGTCGACACAGATTTGATAAAGGTGGTCGGCGTCGTGGCGATCTTGGTGCTCGTACAGTGAGACTGTCAGTATTAGCTGTAAATGAAATAGTGATCTACAGTATAATTATTTGTCATGACCAATGTAAGTTAAGCTGAATAAATCAGTTATTGAGCGACAGAGCTACCCGGAAAAGTTGTCTACCACCCTTCTTCTTTTGTGCCTCCGAGCCAGTCCCAAATACAGGAGTTCTGTCCTCCTAAACTTACCCTGGGTGTTTTTGGATGCGCCAAAAGCCAACCAGTGCCACGCTACCACAAAAGCATTGGGTTGGCGGGGCGAGTCAATTTACACCCACCCCCCGTATCCTCCCGCTACATGTACTTTATTCCGTCAAGGCTGCTGAATTCAACTGGGAGCAGAAAATGTGGGGTCACAAAATGTACCAACCCGAAAGGATGAACTATTGGACAGTAGAGCAGTGTTTTAGGCGTAACTAGCATCGTGTATAGAAACTGAAAGTTCCTTTATCAGAGTGTTACCACAGAGATACATGGAATGAAACGTGACACTGTAGACGAGACTAAGAAACAAACTATGCGTGCAGTATCAAACAGTTAAGTCAAACAGGCCCATGGTTCTCCGTAATAGGACTCTGTAATTCATGACAGTAGTTTCATTAGATAGTAGCAGTAGAAAACAAACTAAGAAAAAGAACAAAGTAACACACACACACACACACACCTTGCATATCTGCACCGTGCACATGAATACCGGTGTAAACGGAGATATGGTCCGGCAAGAACCATAGTCCGGGCTCCATAGACGACAACGGAATAAAGCGTCAAACTAAATGTTGCGTGAAGCATCAACTGAATCAAGTGCCCTATTTGTGACCGTTGTTAGTCCGGAGGACTATATCTCCTTCCACACCGGTCTCCACACCCCCCATACACAAGCATGACACTTGTGAACATGAAATATGCGTTATTTTCTCCAGATTGGTATTTTAATCAACCCAACTAGGCAAGCAGGACGAGAGGTTGAAAATCACAAAAGCGGCAAAGGTTCCACAACATCCAAATTTTGTGAGAAATTAATAAACAACATCCTAGCGCATGCACCTGTAAAATCTGCAATAATTTGATATTTCAGAATAGTATTATGGCCATAGGGTTCTCCAGGACATATAGTCATGTGTAATTCGAAAGGATGAACTATTAGATAGTAGAGCAGTGTTTTAACTAGCATCGTGTAGAGAAACTGAAAGTTCCTTTAACAGAGTGTTACCACAGAGATACATGGAATGAAACGTGACACTGTAGACGACACTAAGAAACAAACTATGCGTGCAGTATCAAACAGTTAAGAGTCAGTTGGGCCCTAGGACTCTACGTAATATGACTCTGTAATTCATGACAGTAGTTTCATTAGATAGTAGCAGTAGAAAACAAACTAAGAAAAAGAACAAAGTAACACACACACACACTCACACACACCCCCCCACACACACACATACACACACACCCTGTCATCTCTGCACCGCGCACATGCATACCGGTGTAAACGGAGATATGGTCCGGCAAGAACCATAGTCCGGGCTCCGTAGACGACAACGGAATAAAGCTTCAAACTAATGTTGCATGAAGAATCATCTGAATCGATTGCCCTATTCGTCACCGTTGTGTGTCCGGAGGACTATATCTCCTGCCACACCGGCCTTCACAAACCCCATACACAAGCATGACACTTGTTAACATGTAATATGCGTTATTTTCTCCAGATTGGTATTTTAATCAACCCAACGTACGAAGGGAAAACGGAATCAATTTGGTACATGTCAACGTCAAGAACAACCATGACAACCAACTGAGTGACTGACAGTGTTCTAAAAGATTTGTCAGTGTTTGTGAGGTATCCATAACAACAGGTACGCATTCTCGCACAGAAATGTTGTAGACAATTGAATGATTTGGAATTAGCCTATTTACATTATATACTCCTTCAAAAAAATAATGATGTCTACTGATTTGACCTTGCGTTTTTATTAAACCCGAATTATTACAATAATAATAACAATAACAACAATTGTAATAATGAAGATACTTATAAAGCGTTCTTACAAGGACAAACCAAATAGCAGAGCTCTTAACAATTTTGAGTATTTTATAAACATATTTAGACAGAGACAAAGCAACTTTACAAACAGAAGCAGGTTATTCAATGCTCTGTTAATACATCAAAATAATGACGAAACTGAGAGCTTTTCATTTTTCATTTGACCATATGAAATGACCCATGTAAATAAGTCAAACATCATCACAGTCAGCCATATTTTTAAAATAAACTACCGATTTAGATAGCTTTTAGGCTTAAAGGTCCATGGACATGCTTTAAACATACTTATAATACCACCAAACAATGGTTTCATTCATAGTATGTATTGGTATCAATGTAAGATCTGCATAAAGCAGTAATTGAGAAACTGTATATTTGATAAAAATTGGGCATAATATCATGTGTTTTGGACAAGCTTTCAAATGAAATTCCAAAACGAAAGTGATTATCGCGCTGGCAGCGATGACCCGGAAGTGACGCCCGAGTAACAAATACGCGATACCCGTAACGCGTCATGATCGTCATCGTGGAACGGACGTGCGCGTGGCCCAGTTTTCTTGCATACGTACACAGTCACACAGTTGACTTCTTGCGGTATATGCGTCGTACGTGTTGTATCATATGGCATAATTTTTCTTGATTTGGTGCCTTAAAATTACGATAATAATGCGCTGTATTGTCGACGGGTGCACCAGCGGCGACCTTACCGACAAGGAGAATCAGAACAGAATAGCCTTATTCAAGTTCCCAGACAAAGAAACCGACAAGGAAAGATATCTGGAGTACGGGGTGCGGTTAGCCCACGCGTGAGCTTTGTTTACAACTTGTTACTCTGACGTCATTAAACGGGGTCAAATCCAACTCCAGCATCTTGATACGCTTTCGCGAAAACAGGAGAAGGCCCTGTCAGTTTGGGTATATTTATCCTTGAAATTTAACACTTTCCCGATGTTCACTTTTAAAAATCTGTGTTGCGATATGATCAGGATACTGTTGAGGTACGAAAATGTAAGAAATTAAGAAATGTCTACTCAGCCGTGTCCATGGACCTTTAAATAACCCTTGAAGAAGCCAGTAATTGAGGAATAAATGCAACTATGTGGTAAAATACAATCTTGAGGTTTATTCCCTTATATTGTGCTTGGGTCTTTAGTGAATACGGGTTGTCTTTTCATTAAAGATAACCCGTCACTCTTTGTGAATATGCAGAGCGTACTGTGTTTTTGCATGTTCCAGAATAATAGATTTATTCTACACATGAACTAAATGCGTTCTCTGCCTGCTTGCTACATATGTAACTAGACACTAGACGTGTATCGTTTGGCTCACTTTGGACAGGTATTGTATTTGTAAAACATCGGCATTTATTTGCTCAATATTCGTGAGTTAATGAGATAGAACATGACGAAAAGATGATATAAAATAAAAATGGTTCCCCATCATTACTTTAATTTACATTAATTAGTTCTTGATTTGAAAGTTGAAAACCACGTGCTAATTCATATCACGTGCATTTCTTTTTAATATTGCAGCCAGTGCCCCGGCATCTTTCTCTGGATTACGTGGTAAGTCGTGAATAAAATCGATGATTTATCCAAGGGAGCCTAGTGCAAATTGAACAATCTCATATTACCATTATCACCGAATCCTGGTCTAAAGCAGATGCTACACCAGTAGAGTTCGCTATGGACAAGTTTAATGCATTCAGTAACTGCCGGCAAGACAGAAATGGTGGTGGCGTGCTATTCTACTGAACTAATCGAATATCGAATCAGAACCGTAGTTTTGTGGATCATGCTAGAACCTACAAATATGCCGAAAGCTGCGTCCTATATTACTATTGCTGCAGTTGATATTCCTTGTGATTCACTTTATGATCTGTTGACCATTTGAGAACTAATAACGATCCTAGGTGACTTTAATCGGACAAACATAAAATTACTCTGTTTGGGTAATAAGCTGAAGCAGATTGTCACTATACCCATGAGAGGTGATGCAGTGCTCATTATTATCAACGTGGATAGTTTGTATTGTGATCCAGTTCATTATGCTTCCATTTGTCGTGGTGACCATCAATCCATCAATTTAGTGATCAAGAAACCACTGAACGCTATAAAATCCCAAATTGTACAACCCATAACAGAATCCAAATTGTGTCAATTTGGAAGAGAGGATCCAAAAACAAATCTTGGACTAATGCGTATGATGCTGTTGAGGTACAGTACAAAGCAGATTGCCTTCTATACTCTGAATGAGAATAATGAATCGTCTCTTCCAAAAAGTCACTTCATTTTCACCCCGCTGATAAGCCCTGGATGAATGACGGACAGAGTCAAGAATCTTATTCGAAGAAGGCAGAAGGCCTTCGCCTGAGGGGACAAATAAATGTTCAACAAACCAACGAACCAAGTTAACTCTGTAATTAAGAACGCCAAACTAACAATATAAATAAAGTCAGGTATCTACCAAAAAAGAACCTCATAAGTGGCACAAAGAAATAAGATCCTTTGCCAACATGAATACATCTGATGCCACCATACATATTCATTCTTCTTCTTCTCCTCCTCCTCCTTCTCCTCCTCCTTCTCTTCCTCCTCCATTTTACATTCTAAAAATACAATATCACATTGACAATCGAAATAACACAATTTAAAACGCAGGGGATGACTAAAAGGCCTAATGGCCCGATAGTGGTCATCACCTAGGTTATACCTTTACCTTAAGTTACCAGTATTTTGAACACACAATCAACACAATATAAAGACCTCTCACAATCCCACCCACAATCACAAACCATACAAAGAATTTATTATTAAACCAAGAGACACCGGAGAGCATAATAATTAATAATAAAATAATAACAAACAAATAATAACATACCAGAAAAGCCACAGAATATATTCATTGCAATAAAGAATTTTAATGTTTACGAAAGGCAAAATACTACATGTAGTTCGGCATCAGAGATTTTTTGATTTTCGACCTGCAAATATTCATAGTTCTTGAGAGTTTCACATTTTTCCTCTAATGAATTCCATGTTTTTTGCCCTGAATTTCTACCCGACTTAGAAGCAAATTTTATTCTTGTTTTACTAACATCTTAGTTCTCAGTTTTTCTTGTATAACTATTTTGTCTGAAAAAATAAGAGTTAAATGGTTCTGGAAGTAGATTGTTAAATTGTCTATACATAAAGATACAAAAATCTAGGATATTATATTTTTTAAAACAGGAGCTGTGTGACTCAGATATTCACTATTGCATATATATTTCTTAATGCACGTTTTTGCAATTTATATATTTTGTCAAGGTATAAATTATTTGCATTGACTCAAACAACGATGCCATATTTTATAAACACAACATCAAAAGTAAGTTCCACCCAAAAGGATATCCCAGGATAACCCAGGATATCCGTTTTTTAAAGATGAAACCTAGTAAAGGTTATAGCTATGGTTGTTAGGAAGCGATGTTGTGAAAATGAGAGGAATCCCTTACTTCACGGCTGAATGAGCACAAATTAAACACAAAATGAGGCCTTTTTAAAAATTGCAGAGTGGTTGAATCACGTCCATATTTCACTGTGTTACAACCATTTTTTTTTTACGGGGGGTGCGGATCTTCGAAAAAGTGGACTTTTTTTGGAAAAATGGACCTAACCTCCTAAGATGGTCCATTTTGGACGTGAACATCTCATCACCTAAAAGTGGACTTTTTGTCATAATTTCCTCTAAATTTTGGACCTTTTTATCAAAAAAATCGGCAAAAATTGGACCTTTTTCCAAGTAATGAAATGGGGATTAAATTCCCGCCAAGGATGCACCATGCATGTCACTTTTCTTTTGAAATCATACTCGGTCACCTGGTCAGGCATAAAATGATGAATGCATCAATTCATGGGATACTGGGAGAATTCATAAGATTATGAATGGTGAAACACATGTCAATACAAAAGGACCTGGTATAAAAATATAGGGCTATACAACCAATAAATTTCCCGACAACAGCACTCACTTGCAATACACCAACCACAAAGCATACAGTATAAAGATGGTAAATTTAAGTCCAAACTGGGATTTCAATAATTAATCATGTGCCCAGGTTATCTGTCCAGGATAGGACAATTGCAATTGCCCTGTTGGAAGCTGGCACGCCCGTTATCATGATTGACGTTTTTGCGATTTTTAAAAAGGCCTCATTTTGTGTTTAATTTGTGCTCATTCAGCCGTGAAGTAAGGGATTCCTCTCATTTTCACAACACCGCTTCCTAACCACCATAGCTATAACCTTTACTAGGTTTCATCTTTAAAAAACGGCTATCCTGGAAATTATAGTAGGTTCTTTTGGGGGAACTTACTTTTGATGTTGTGTTTATATGGCAATATAAGGGTACAGTATAATGAATATAGAATTCGTTCTGGAACAAAGTGTTTAAGCTTATTTAGTATACCGATACCCCAAGAGGTACATTTTGAAATATTGTCGATATGATTTCTCCATGTAAGATTCTCATCAGTCATTATTCCAAGAAATTTTGTACAAGACATTTTCATAACTTATTTCAATAATCAAAAATAATTGTGCATGACAAAACACAATTTGACCATGACCTGTTTACTCAACTGTGACGCAGTTGATGTTTTCATAATCTCCATATTTTTGACTTTCTGTGCTGAAGAAATGACGTAATTAGGTGAAGAAATAAGGTGGATATGAAAGATTTGCTCGGCCGATCCAGAAAGATTTGTTACCACATTCAGACAAAATAATGGAGCTGAAAACCTAGCTTAACTATGTAAATCCCATTGGAATGGGGTAAAAATGGATCAGCCGCAAAAATCTTTCATATCTACCTCATTTCTTCGCCAAATTTCTTCATTTTTTTCAGCATAGAAAGTCGAAAATATGCATATCATGAAAACATCAACTGCGTCACATTTTTTTATTTCAGTTTGTACAGTTTAAGCATATTAATCCATATGTCAAAACAAACATTCAAATCTGCATGGTGTTTATTATCACTCGCTCACTTCCTCTATTTTTTTCTTTTGTATTCATATGTTCAAGTATACTATATTTGATCCAAAGCAAGAGAATAATATTATAGATTTTATATATGTCAGCCAGAGTTACAGTTCAAATGATTTGATTTTCATATTTGATTCATAATAAGAAAATATATTTATATCAGTAGGATAACCAAAATGTAAGAAACATAAACGTTTTTATAGAATATTTACATTGTGGAAGTCATAATCCATAGGTAATCTCAAACATTTATGACTGAGTTACCCTTGCTAATAACAAACAACTAGCTAGTTTCTCTCAAGTCCAACATCCCCAAGTCTAGGGTACTCCTAGTCAGAAAATCGGATTATATAGTGTGTCCAATAGAAAAGCAGTAACGATCGATTAAAAACTGGGTGCGGATTCTTGAACAGAATAAAGCTGAAAAGGTTTGGTTATGGCATTAAATAGTCTTTCACTGGCTTACTTATTTCAAGACACACTATGTTCTATATACCATCATGATTTCAATTTTTCTCGTGGGCCGATCAAGATGGCTGCAATCATACGGAAGATATTATAAACGTTTTACTTTGATATCAATAATATAGTGTAATTTTTCTGACTGAAAGACATTCATTTGAAACAAAAATGTATTTTATAATGTGTTGAAGCGCAAATTATATTAGCCTGGCATTTCGCTTTAATAACAGCGCATTTACTTCTTGCGAGAAAATGGGACAAATTAATGCACGCGCACTGAGATTTTGATGCGTCTAATGCACGAGCTCCGCAGGAGCGAGTGTATTGGACAAGCATCAAAATTCAGTGCAAGTGCATTGATTTGTCCCACTTTTCGAGCAAAGTAAATGCACATTTTAACCTAATTCATACACGACAGAAACAAAAGAATTTTACCTTAATTTGGAATAAACAGACGCTTTAAAACTGTAATTTATCATAGAGATTACCCACTGAGAAAATAAATCAGTCCTGCCCGACGAGTACGCGTTCGAAAGCACGTTCCGCAGTACGCGGAGTGCAACTAGACATTTTCAATCCACTCGCGCTACATTCGCGTATTTTGTTAACGGCTTCACTGATTTGCTGCTGTATCTGCGTAAATACGCAGAGTGTATGAATTACCAACAACTAGCAGTCAATAAAATTGAGTGATTGAGTAAACACCCATCATTGTTCTCAAATACGAAAGTAGTTTTAGTATGGTTAATTTCAATATGTCTGAATATTTCTGCACAGGACAATGGATATCAGCACGATCGTGTAGAATTTTTGGATGATTGTTGTATTTATAATCCGATACAATAGACTGGGAATCGAAACACATTTTAATATTTCCCATTATCAGTACGTCCATGGTCCGATCGATAATAGCCTCGTCCCCAAGGACCCCAAATTGTACCGATATTGGTAACAGAAGAAAGCTACTATTTTTTCATTTACCCTGTGAAAGGATGGTTAGTTTGGATGTTATGAGAGAAAATATACCCCATTGAAATTTACCTCTCAAATCAAGATCTGAGCATCTATGGAATCAAAATGACTTTTCAAAATGTTTTGAATAGATTGGCCTCTGTCGTGCCTTTAATCCATTATAACGGGAAGTTGCAATCTCCAATAATTCTAAAAGAAAAATAAAATAACACACCAACTACCACAAGCGAAATACAAAATATATTTGTAATTAACCGAACCCCTTTCTGATACACCATAATAACAATTGAAATTTCAAAATTACTTGGTACACACAACACAACTCAATTCATGACCAGGTAAGTATTTGTCACAAGGCGAGGTTCCTGTAGACAGTTTGTCCTCAGAGTTGAGACAACGCACTTCAACGGGGTTCCAAAATGATCCAGATTTAGATTGAGTATCTTCTCCTAACCCATGGAGTTCGATGTCAACACAGACAAACTCAGAACGATAATCAGAAGAACGAGCACTCATGAGATACCCGAAGTATTCGCGCGTCCATCCAGACGGGCACATCGTCTTAGCAGGAATCATAACCATTATGGCACGCCGAGATTCACAAACCGCGCACGCGGCATGTTGTGATGCAAAGGACGTGAAATCAATCTTTGTATGTTGCACATCGTCAACAAAGTCTTCTTTAGACGTCTTGGTATTGTTGTCAAGATATTCAGGTGTTACGGGGAGACAAAGGTAGTTGCTGCCACCGCCATTTTGATCCCAGTGTCCACCGCCAGTCAAACCTGAAATCATAAGGACAAAGAAGAAAAAGTAGAAGAGAGCAAGATAAAGGAGAAGAAAAAAGAGAGACAAAATAGAGGTAAAAAGGGGAAAAAAGTTAAGGAAACTAATAAAATGATATGTTTCAGTTACTGTTGATTGTCCATTCTAACATTGAAAGCAGTGTGACCATTATGGTACCCTAGGGCACTATAGTGACTCTGATGAATTCAGGAGACGTCACGGTGTAAGGCACATGTTGACAAACACTTTATTCCTTAAAAACTACTGAATTCACCAGGGTCACAAGTGAGCCAGGGTCATTAAATGGCCGGCCGCCATCGCATTTAAAGAGTGAGTTAGGTAATGCACAAACGTTAACCATTCAGGCTATATCAAGAACCTATCTGACATGTCTAGAAATGAATAAAAAAAAGATTTTCCACAATACAACTACTAATCTGTTAGATTACCCTGTGCACACGCATGAGAGCAAATTCGGCATCAACAAGCCTGCCTCGTAGCATTTTTTTTATTACTAACGCACGTCGTTGTTCTGACCATGGAAGAAAAAGATAAGGAACGACAACGACTTCCACAGTCCGATTTTAAATCTGTGATCCATTCACCCCCACAAAAGGAAGGGATTCAACAGCCACCATTTGATCATAATTCCCCTGCCGCAATCGATGATTGGCGAGCAATCATTACTGTAGACTATTTGAAAACTTCATGTCCGAACACGTAAAAGTGTAAAAGTATATTGCATATTACAACATGTTCCTGCTGTCTCCGGTGTGTAATTGTTGTTTTCGTTATATAAGAAGTGAATGTACATCGTTATGCGTTCAGCTTTATTGCCCAAGACTGCCCAGTGTGAAAAATGAAGGATGAACGTTTGACTAAATTTGAACTTTGGACCCGGGGGCAGTCTCGGATTTTCGTTGGGCCCCCATGCTCGTTCCAGGGGTTCTGAAAGTGATCGCTAACAGGACCAATTTTCAGTTGAAATATATCCGGCCCCTAATTGGACCAACTCTGGTGAAATTATACTAGTTTTCAGTGAAAATATACACCTAAATGCACAGCAGTAATTTGACATCCAAGAATGGTTGATCGAATTCCATGGAACAGTGTGTTTGAGTATTTACTTCGCAGCATTCATTGCGTGCTGAGAATTTTCTCGAGCGAGAAAATCTGAATCTGAATATCCTCGGAAGGGCCTCTTGAGAGAATATGAATAACAATTGCAATTATGGGGCGGCAGATAGATCGTTCAAACGTCAAGTGGGTCGATATGGTTTCTTCTTATCTCTTTCATCCATGTTCTGACCAAGTTGCGGTTGGAGATGAAACGAAGTTATGTACCTCAAACTCTATTAGCTAATAGCAAATTAGTCTTAGGTTGAACGTCTTTCTCTCTCTTTTAATAACTGACAAAATATCATTGGGTTTATAATTAGTTTATATTGTATTTTCAAAAATACTGTCACTAGGAAATAGTGCAGCTCCTGTCGGCACTTTGATTGTAATAATAATAATAACCAACATTGGCGCTTTTGCCAGAGGATACAAAGCGAAGCAAAAAAAAAAAACAAACAAACAAGCAAAAGGAACATAAATGCAAAATGAACAGCTTAAGCAAATAATGAGTTTTCAAGAGTGACTTAAAGCTATCAACACTTGTTGCACTACGAATGCAAATAGGAAGTGTGTCCCATATAGTTTGAGTGCAGCCACAGAAAAGGCTTTGTCTCCAGCACATTTGTGAGTCCTAGGAAACTTAAGGTTTAGACCGTGACCAGAACGGGTGGTTATAGAACCAAGGCGAGGTCTCATCACCACCAAAGACTCATCTATGTACTGGGGACAAAGTCCATTAATGATTTATACACATACAACGGAGCTTTGAATTCGATACGTTCGCTGATGCGAAGCCATTGATTTTCACTGAGCAGAGGAATAGCATGAGCAGAGGAGTAACAGATTTTGGTTTCAGATTTGTTCTGGAGCTTTTAGAGACGACTAAGGTCTTTTGAGCAATGCCATTGAAAAGAATATTGCAATAATCAATGCGCGATTAAGGATCGAACTATATTGGTACACGTCTCTTGATCATAATTACGACCTGTTCAAAATGCGAATCTGCCAGTTAATTGATTTGCACAGGTTGGTGATATTTTCAGACATGAACATTTGTTGGTCAAAAACAATGCCCAGATTTCGGATGTTAGAAGAAGGTGATATAACGACATCATTAATGTGGTCTTTTAGCCTTTCCTTGTGATATACACTTGTATGTCATCCGCCACCAAGGCCAAATTCTTCAGAAACCCTCTGCAGCAAAATTTCACGATCAACAGTATCGAATGCTGCAGAGATGTCGAGCATTATGAGGAGAACAGCCCCCTGGTCGTCTAGAGCACTGGAAAAAATCATTAGACACAAGCAAGAGCAGTCGCTGTACTATGACGTGCCTTATAAGCAGATTGCATTGGTTAACCCAGACAATGTTTTTCGACATGATTGTTATATTGCAATACTGCCATTTCTCGATTACCTTTGAAGTGAACTGAAGGTTTGAAACTGGGCGATAACGACAGCTCTGTGCAGGTCATCAGGAAAAATTCCAGAAGACAAAGACATATTTACAATTCTAGTTAGAGAAGGAAGTACAATATCAATGCTGTCATCAAGAATACATTGTCTGTTTGGATTTTGGATATATTTGGAATGCTAACCAATGTATTAGATCACACCTGAAGTGAATAAGCGAATGCGCCGTCTTTATGTAATAAGAATGTTGATTTAGTAGTTTCTGTCGTGCACGACAGAAAGTCAAAGCATGGTTTTCTATGGGGAACGATTACGGTAGCAAGCAAGTTCAAATAAAGGTTTGCTGTTTTCTTTTGCACCTGTTGTATAATAAACCTTCCAAACGTTCTCGGTAGGTGGTCTAAAAGCGATCCAGTGAAATATTGAGAACTTCATATCCTAAAAAATCTCTTCCTGTCACTTTAAGGAATTCGTCTACCCCTCACTACAGAAAAGGTTTGACACCTTTGGTGGTTAGTATGGACCCGCTATATCAACGCTATAGGCGGTTAGTACTCTCAAATTTGGTGTCACATTTACAATAGGGCCCAATTTAAGTTAAACAGGGGTCAAACTTTACAATCCTCCAATCATGTGAAATGTTCATATGTCCGTCTAGTCAAAAGGATGCCACAAATGTATAGTTTGTATGACCTGGGTCCGTGTTCCTCTATAAAAGTGCACAACACGTTGGCGGCATCGGGACTTGAACCCATGACCTACAAATTTAAAATGGTCCGACATGAGTCGGTCGTACTATCCACTGGAACACACTGAAATGCCCTTGATGAACAATTTGCTTTTCATTGGGTTAAAAAAATCGAAAGGAGGCGGAAGGAAATGAGCAAGAACGCCAAGTGTTTTTGTATAAGCTAGATTATTATCATTTCAGCAAGGCATTAAACATATTTAATTTTGATTACTTCAGGCGAGTGTTTTAGATGTTGTTTCTACTTTTTTTAAAATTTAAATATGTCAAAGTTTTGATGAGCGTAGCTCACTGGTTAGGGTATCCACCTTTCGGGCGGTGCCACTTGCTGGGATTTAATTGGGTACTAATTCTGGATTTTATTTGTAAGAATTAAAACTGAATTCCACTCTTCCCGTGGTTCATTTGGACTTGGGCAAACGAAACATGAGAATACCCCGTCCTTTGTAAAGGACGTTAAGCCGTCGGTCCCATATACATGGAGAATCACACCTGTATATGTAATCGCAGCCAGTCTCGATAAGTGTAGAGTGAAAACCCCTGGTTGTCCCAATTCGTCCTGGATTTTTGGGCATAATTGGAAAGCAGTGTCTGAACACTGAATGATCTACCCAGGCTAAATAAGACCAAAAAAGGGGGGGGGGGGCATGCTTTGTTTTGTTTAAGCCTTTTTATTTTTCTTTTAGTTTTAGGAACATGTTTATCGTACAATATAGGAAACGAATTTATATACAGGGTGAGTAAAAAAAACATTGACCCTGATTGTGTCCGCCATTTTGATTTTTTAAGTAACATATATCTAACATTTTTTGGTATCATCTGAAAGCTGAGTTCATTATCTTTAATTTACTGCAAAGATCATTCACATTGGTTAGGTATAGACCGAGCTACAGTCGTTTGAATCAAGTAGTCGGTTTTCTGCTCTGTCCACGGATTCACATTGAAATGAACGGCGTTCAGCGAAAGAAATCAGTGTCCAGAAGAAAATCAGGCTAATTATTCACTGCAGATTCTTGATTCGAAAGACTGCAGCTCGGTCTATACTTTTTCGATTGGAATGATCTTTGCAGGAAATTAAAGATAATGAAATAAGCTTTCCGCAGATGCCACATATGTTAGATATATATTATTTAAAAAATCAAAATGGCGGACACGATCAGGGTCAAGTTTTTTATTTTACTCACCCTGTATAAATTTGAATATAAGACTCATAAGCTGAATAAAATGTAATGCATTATCCTAAATAGTTTAGTTTCAATCAATAGAGATGACATATTGAGTTTAGTACTTTTGCGAGGTTTTGATTAACTAGTGCCATTATCCTTGTGGCATTAATTATTATTTGGTAGATGAAATATTGGAAAATGGTCGGTAACATCACTGAATAAAATACCAGGGGTGGGTGCACGGTGGTGTTTTTACTAACAATGTTTTCGATCAGAGTTGCTGACGGGTGCTTACACGATATACAAAATGACTTATTCCGTCAGGAATTTGTGTTCCAGGATCACATCGTTTGAGTTATCTTATATGGCACATATTCAATATTTTCCTTTTCAATCGCTGACTCTGATGTATTTGTTGCAATTGCTCACTCTAAAATATAAGCACAATAAATTAAAATTTTGTGCCAGGATGAGAAATTGAACACACGCACATTGGATTACGAGACAAGCACCCATAGACCCACGCCACGCAATCGAAACCGACAGAAGGTCGTTCTTATGTATTACTTAAAGCAATAATAGCACATTTTGAAGAGCTCCCCAATTTAAAAAAAATGAAATTTTTGCACAGTTGTGTTGATAATTGTCTAATAATTATACCCGCGAATGGTAATACTCAAAGGTTCGTATTTGTCATATTTGTCGATTGTAATTAGAATCGAGATCCCCGAATGTAATTTATCGACAGAGCTGGAAACGCACAATTTCTGTCCCTGCATTATAAAATAGTGCCACCTCACGAGAATGACCTCCGTAACTTGACTTGTCTGAACTAATGGAACAACTAATTGATGAACATAGACACGTATATGGCGTTATTTCTCGGCGTAGAAGTACAGTCTGCCGTACTCATAGTCCGGCTACAACGTTAAAGAATAGGGCATTCTATTCAGTTGACTCAGCAACATTATTTTACGCTTTATTCCGTTATCGTCTATGGAGCCCGGACTGCATGTGGCTCCCAGCGAACTATATGCTTTCATACCGGCTATTTCATATTGGAACGCTGTTTCCAGCAGCTGTTGAATTATTATCGGGATCTACGATGTTAATTATTCTAATTACAAAATAATTTTGTAATTATTCTAATTACAAAATTATTTTCTTTTGCGACACTGTGGGAAGGTTTTGCACTTTGTGGAATCCCTGATCTTTGAAGTATCAAGATAATTGTTTAAATAATAGTGTGCTTATTAACTATTCCAGCAGTAGTAGTGTATAACATTGTAACAATAAATAATTTATTTAGATGCAGTTTATAGGTATACAAGTACTCACCTGAATATAAAAGTTCGGCGGTGTCGGTGCAGACCTTTTTCCCCCAGCGTACATAATTTGAGCTACCACTTTCGCTTTCCAACAAATCCTCTACAGAGTGACCAATTGATCGCCAATCCCCCTTGAAACGAGAAAAAATATAAGGATTGGGGGTTTCCATTGTGTAAACTGACCGCTTCCTTCTGTCAGGTGTAGGGACAGGGGCGCCGCCTTTTGGACCTTGCTCACCAGGCTCGCCTATATCACCTTTAAGACCAGTCGGACCTTGGGAGCCCTGAGGACCAGGATTGCCACCAGGGGGACCAGAAGGACCTGTGGCACCGATCGATCCAGTGTCACCTTTCCGGCCCTCCGATCCTTGTAGGCCTAGCAGGCCTTTCAAACCCTGTGGACCCTGCAAGCCAACTGCTCCATAAAAGCCCTTCCGACCCAGTGGTCCGGATTCCCCTTTGAGTCCCGGTGGGCCAGTTGAACCTTGTAATCCTTGTTGTCCGATTGAACCAGAATTTCCTATGAGACCATGTTGGCCAGTTTCTCCTTTCTGCCCTTGTTCTCCGCGTGGTCCAATAGATCCTGCTGGACCGGCTGGGCCTACTGGACCAGGATTACTTTTGGAATCGCCATCTGCATAAAAAGAGGGTATACAATATAAAATTTGTTAGAAGAGGGTATAATGTTTTTTTTTATTTATACTCAAGATTACTATTTCAACACTGAAACACACAATTTGAAACACCTCATATCATTGCAGTATTTTACTTGAGTGCGAACAATCGACAAAGAACGGAGCATAACATGTTCATTGGACAGAACTTCAGGGCTAGGGTTAAGGATTAGGTTTCGTGCAAATACGCCTTATGTTCGATTCGGACTATTAACCCCTATGCTATATTCGGACTGATGAAACTTCGGACCAATGAATCTTATTCTTAAATCGGTCTAATGACACTGATGAACCCTGTACTCAATTTAGACCTTTTGGGCTAACGACCCTTCGGAACAACGAACGGAATTTGTTCATTCCACTAAAAATCTCGATGGGACGTTGGAATGGATTAGTATTAAATTTCACTTCATGCCTACCCTCCTTAAACGCCGACCTCAGAAGTGTGCTCTCTTAATTCCTTAGACTTATTTTTTAAGTCTAACGAGACTGAAATTATGACAAAACTTTTTTGGAATTTAAATCCTTGTAAAAGGCTTACTTGAAATAAGTCCTTTTGATTTGAAAATAAACCTTTAAACGAGTTAAAAAGTGTTTATAAATTCATTTAAAGATTTATATTTGAATCTAAAGGAATTGTTTTTAAATCCCAAAAGGTTTTGTCACTAATTTCAGTCACCTTAGACTTAAAAATAAATCTCAGGAATTAAGAGAGTGGATTTGCGGGATTGGTATACCAGGTGGGTTAATTACATGGTAGGTGGGTTAATTGCAGGGTGTCAAAAAGACTACTCGAAAGAAAATTCTCATCAATAAATAAAGTACAATATATTGTAGTAGTTTTCTAATATATTAATGACACCCTTCTTGTACAATGTGTATCAATAAGCACACAAGAGCTCTACAATTGCTGCCTTATTTCCCACAGGTTCCCAAAAATCTGGAGGAACGCACATGTTATGGCACTCCTAAAGCCTGGGAAAGATCCTTCCAATCCCAAGAGCTACAGACCAATATAATATCGCTCCTCAACCATACCTACAAGCTCTTTGAACGTCTCCTGCTCAATCGTATCGCACCTGTGATAGACGAACACCTCATATCAGAACAAGCAGTTTTCCGTCCAGGCAAATCGACAACAATCCAAGTATTCAACCTAACTCAACACATTGAGGATAGTTTCGAGAAGGGTATGGTAACCGGAGCTGTATTCGTCGCCCTATCAGCAGCCTACGACACTGTTAATCACAGATGCCTACTCCATAATATTCTGGAAATCACCAAGGACATCCGCTTGACTGAGCTTATCAGAGGATTGCTGGCAAACAGGATGTTCTTTGTTCAGCTAGGAAGCGAAGAAGAGCCGATGGCGTAGGTTCAAGAATGGACTACCACAAGGAAGTGTGCTTGCACCTCTCCTGTTCAACATCTACACCAACGACCAACCTAGGAGTGCAGGAACCTGTCGTTTTATTTATGCAGACGTTCTTGGAATTAGCGCACAAGATGCCGACTTCACAGTTTTTGAAGAGAGACTCTCCAAAGCTTTGGATGAACTCACTCCTTATTATGAGGAAAAACAACTACGTGCAAATCCATCTAAGACACATGTGTGTGCTTTCCATCTACGCAACCGTGAAGGCAAACGTCAGCTTAAAGTTACCTGGTCTGGAACACCCCTGGACCACTGTGATAACCCTATCTACCTATGAGTTACTCTTATAAGACCCACATCGAGAAGACGAAGAGTATTTATTTATTTATTTATTTACATATTCGGCTAAGAACATCAAAATTTAACAATATACAGACATATCAAGAGAAAGAAATATAAAAATTAAAATTAAAATTGCCTCAGTGAGCTAGCCAGGAGGAAATCAGGAGCAAGAAACCGCTGTCATCCAAAGGATGTGATTCCTCCGACTCACTGAGGCAAAGCACAACACAATTGATAAAATACAAAATATTGCACTGAATTTTCATTTAAAAACAAGAAATCAGACAGCCATATTTCATTGAACAAGAAAACCCAACATGTCCAATAACCCATTAGCCACAAACCACCAAAAACCCATACCACATGCCACGTAAAGTATGTTAACGCAATGACATCTTGAACAAACTCACTGGCACAAGATGGGGTGCTCGCCCACATAAGATCGACGGCACTTGCCCTGTGCTACTCATGCGCAGAGTATGCATGCCCTGTAAGGGAAAGATCAACCCATGCCAAGAAGCTTGATTCAGCGTTAAATGTCTCCTGCCAGCTTATTACAGGATGCATCTGTCCAACACCAACAGAAAAGTTATACATCTTTGCAGGAATTGCTCAACCAGACATCCGTCGTAGCGTAGCGAGCATGCAAAAGCATAGCTTCCAAGTATCTAATGTGAAGCACCCTATGTCTAGACAGATACCTGTTGCCAAACGCCTTAAATCCAGAGAGAGTTTTTAAGCAAAGTCCAACCTCTTCAAACAGTCTCTAAGGAGCTGAAGAGAGTCGCCTTGTGGAAAGAAAGACTTGCCATCAACCAAGTAACATCTATTGGTGAGCATCTCCCACCTGGAGCTGATTCCTCATGGGCTGAATTGCGATGCCTCAACAGATTGAGAACTAGAATTGGCCGATCTAAGATTTCCTTGCAGAAGTGGGCTATCGAAGCAGATCAGGACACTACCTGTGGTTGTGGAACAGCACCACAGACAATGGAACATCTCTTGGTCTGCCCACTGCTGGAGCAACAATGCATAATCAAGAACCTTGCGGAATTCAGTGCGGAATTCTGGCTGGATCATATTTGAGAACCACAGTTGTTTGGACACGATAAGAAGAACACTCAAGATTGGTAACAAAAATATTAAAAATATAAACCACCTCTGTTCATCTTGATGTTAACACTCTTTTAAACTAGATCTCCACTATACTTTTTATCCCATCTTATTTCGACAGCGATACAGTGCATTGGAGAAGGGTTATAAATTCCAAGCTGGTCCGATTTGTGCAATCACAGATATCTAATGAAAGTTTTGAAATTCGGTAGAGGTGAGAGTCTCACTTAGGAGGGCAGGTGTGGCAGGATTGAACTTGCAACAAGCATAATTTTAATTATGAAGAAACCAGTATAAATTTTGAACTGTAAATTTTCTTAATATAAAGTGGAAAAGACAATGGACATGAATTATTGTGATAATAGATATTCCATGCAAGTGTTTGAACTGGACTTCTTATCACCTATTTAAAGTAGATCAGAATCCAGTTCAAACACTTACATGATATTGCACCTTTAGGTAAAGGGATTAGCGGCGATAATGCGAGAGAATTGAAAAAATGTGGAAATGCATTTTTTTAAAACTTATCAGGGATAAGTGTGCACAATTCCATATGACTGCTTTAATGTAGAAATAAAGCACCAAATAGTGAAAAAAATGAAGTATTTGAGGAAATTTGTCATTCCGTCTCCCGCAAATAGACTTACAGTGACGGCATTTCAAAATCTGCACTAAACAGCTGATTGTAGTTTACACCAGTACAGAATAACCAAAAATCAATAATGTTTACCCCTGTACATATTTTACCCCCTTATTTTACAAAGTTCCTCACATTTCCCAGAGGTTGGACCCAAAAATTCTGATTCAGCACCCTTCAAACTATAGAAAAACATCTTCAAACCTTCTTCCCCAAACTGCTAGAATGGGATTCTGATTTATAACCCTATATTGTTCACACTAAAATTGCTGGAAAGGGTCATTTTACATGGGCTTTCACAAATACAATAGGCAAACGACCTTGCCATTGTCCACATTCCCTGCACACGCCTGCAGTTCAAATCGATGAAAATCAGGCCCATATGTTATAACATATGAGAATTCAATTCCGTGATGCCAGTAAATGTAAGGTTATACATTTTCCGTGGTCTTCGCTTTCTTATAGCAGATAGAGTAACACGTACACAGACTTTTTTTAGCACACAATTCAATTAATGATTTGGGATTATTTAAAATTTGGTAGGATTTCTCTAACTTTTTTATAGTCCGCTGGACTCGCAGTCCACCTACAGCTGTAAAGAATAGAGCACTCGATTCAGTTGACTCTTAACGCAACATTAGTTTACGCTTTATTCCGTTGTCTATGCCGGACTATGGCTCCCAGCGGACTATATTTACTTTCACACCGGTATATCATAAAACTAATATGGCATTGTTACTGTACTTTCCTGCTGATATTATCAAATAAAAACAAACAAATCGTTTGTATCTCTAGTTTGCCTGGGTAGATTACCATATGGCATTTGTACCAGGCCCGTCGGAGCCGCTACGGTTGGTACGGATCCGATGAAACAGTACCAACTTTTTAGATCAAAAAGAAGAAGGAAGAAAAAAGAAGAAGAAAGAAGAGAGAGAGAGAGAGAGAGAGAGAGAGAGAAAAGTAAAAAAATATGAGAAGGAAATCTCAACAATCTTGATAATATCATGGTTATAGGATGTTGCTCATTATAATACGGACATCAAAGCTTTGCGTTATCGTATTGACAGGATCACGCTATTGTCAAACCGTAGAACACATCAACTTATCTACAAATACAGTTTATTCTAAAAATATCACGGCACTTGGTAATTAAGTTAATATGAAAAACTTCATTCCATTTTTCAAAATTAAGAGCTTCCAAGGGGGCGTCGCCCCCTTGTAACACCCAAAAGGGGCATTCCCCATTCATCCCCGCTGGGGGTTACACCCACCACTTTCAATTTCACTCCGACGGGCCTGATTTGTACTGATTATACACAATGGAATAATTTCATGTTGACCATAACGGATGAAACCGTACTCAGGTTGCGTGGTTTTTGAGAAATTGATTATCTGCTTGCACAACTTTTGGAGGACCCTGTAGTTTGTACATTTCATCAAAACTCTACTTAGGCCTTGATAAGATTGGCACGCATTAACAGATTCAATATCAAACCCGGGGGTTATATGTTGTTATATATTATTAAAGGGCATTTCGTGATCAATAGCCTCGTTCCCCCGACTCGCCTCCAAAAGTTGAGATTTTTATATCACATTGAACCGTGGGTCTACAATATGGTATGTGTGCCAAATCGTACGTGCAAATTCGATCTCCTCTTGAAGAAATTTGGTATTTTTGTCCGATACGGACAGAGATTTTTTTTTCGTGAAGTGCATTTTGAAATAGTTAAGGGACGTAAGGGATATAGGAACACGCATGTGGTTGGCCAACACCGCCCATACTTGGGTTCATCCCACGGTTTCGAAGTTAGCCAATCACCTTTGGTGTTTGAGTACTGGGTTATTGTCATGGTTACGTGTGATTCGCTTTATTCCGTATATGGTTGGCGAACTTAAACCACCGTACTCGAACACCAATGGTATTGGTTAACTTAGAACCCGCGGGATGAACCCAAGTATTGGCGGTGTTGGCCTTTGCTACGTGTGTTACTTTATCATCGAGTTTGGAGTGAAGTTTTCGAATATCGAGTTAGAATTATAGTAGATTTAACCAATCGTGTCACCTCTAGTTACTTTTCCGAAGGTATTGCCATTGCATGAGGGGCATGTTCAGTTGGTCGAAATTAAAATTCCACGCTAAATCTATTGAAACAGTCGTCCGAGAGCAGAGAAAAATCAATCTGTGCTGAATTAAATCATTCCGTCAACGTAAAACGCATTTATAGCTACATTAACTCTCATACTAGCTAAGTACTTTCTGACTAATCGTATTTGCTTCAATGGTATTTCAATATAACAGAGGAGTTTAAATGCTACCGCTTTTGAGCGCCCGTGCTTTGGAAACGGAGGAACACAAAAGCCTTTGTTCAGATTTATCTTGTTCGTTCATGAAACAGGTGAATCGGGACACCGATTCTGCCTCCTCTCCCAACTAATCGACGCTGTCCAAAAAACCTTTTCCTCTGGGACACGATGGGTTGAATCTTACTATAGGTAAATTGATATTGACCTAAATCAATGGCATGTACACTTAGAGTGCTAAATCTTTCTGAGCGTTATTTGACCAAAGCGTTGAGATTGGTCACCAATCCTCAAAAGGTGCATTCTATAATTGGGTAACATTCAAGTAATAGTTCCTTAGGAGCCATTTTGAAATCATGTCCCCACCTTCAAATTCAAGTTTTCTGCTCTAGTGTCTTACAGTATTTACAATGTAGGTTGTCCCTGAAATTAGTGTTTTCACCTTCTTAAGTCAAGTTAGGCTTAAAAACCGCTAATTATGGCGGCCATTTGTGAAGATCTAATGATGGCAACTATATTGATATTAACCTAAATCAATAGCTATGAACATTGTACATGTGCATTATAAATCTTACGGGATATTATTTGGTACACAAATAGAGGAATTGTGGCGTAAGCTCTGAAAGAACCATTTCCATAATTGGGTCAAAACTATAGAGGGCTGGCAGGCCAATGGGGTGCTACATGTTTTGCACTTTTAGACATTGTGCGGGGATTCATCGTTTAAGCATTACCAAGTTCATGCTTTGAGGAAAAAGTGCGTGCTAAGGGACTGGGCTAATACCAATACACAGAAGGTTTTAGTGAATTTTTATGAAACTATTAAAAGCACCTTGCGCGTGGGGTTAGCTCTGGAAGAGCCACATGATTTTAAAATAATCTCAATTCACATGGGGATCTCGATCCTACCATGTAAACGCCGGGGGGGGGGGGGGGGGGGGGGGGGGCGGGACGGGCGGGGGGGGGGGGGGGTTTTTCATGCTCTTCTTGGAGTAAGTCTGAAGTCCGAGACATTTCTTTTATTTTCATTTAAGACATAATTAGAGAGATTTGTTTGTCATATTCTCTCAAAATCACACATCATTATGTAGGGGGTACTTTTCAAAACCGACTGCAAAATACACGCCTTAGATTATGCTTGAGGCAAAAAAATGAGTCAGGATTTTTACAACGTTCATCTTTTCCCTTGAGAAATTGCTGAAATCAAACTCAATTCTCGATTTGCCTTGAACACCCCCATCCACAAACAAATGACTAACTTACTGAGTACAAAAGGCAGCGTTTGATGGCGAGAAACAATGTGCTCCTAACTGATGAAAAACGATGCAATAATTGACACTAATTGAACCAGATTCGGTACGGTGGAGTGCATTCGTCACAGTCGAACTTGAATTAAAATATTGTCGAATAGTGAAGACTATTTGCGTCAGAGTACTGGTTAACAGGACCAAGACTGTCTGGCTGAACAACCTATAGGGAAAATATATATTGTAAAAGACTAAAATGGGTATCGTGTTAATTTGAAGGACACAACTATTTGACTTAACGAAAATTGTCTATCGATATGGTTGAAACATTTGAAAACAAAGAACAATCATTAGACATTTTGACAACCATTCGGGATATTCAGAGCTATCGCCCGTGTAAACATCCGGATATGACATGGAAATTTGCCCTTTTAGACTGAAAGATACTTGGATTGCAGGTCATAACACCTCATCGCAATTCTCCGTAAAATCCGTGTAAAAAATACATTTAAGAAAAGAAAAACCCGTGCTTACTAGCAATAAAATCGTAAGTGTACACAGGATTATGGTCACTTTTATACTATTATTTTTATTTCCCCATGGTTTCTCGTATAGGTGAGACTTCCAAGCCGGTGATACTGTTCCTGCACGACAATAAAACAAGTCCAAAAAGGTATTTCAAACACGCTGACACATCTCGCCAGTACTCTAGCTGATTCCGTGAAGAGGAACAAAGAGAAAAAAAGAAGAGGAAAAGAAACACTAGACGCCACAGTGTGCCGTAGCAAACAGGGTATATTCGCATGCGCATGCAGAAAACTTTGATATCTGGGGTCGAGATATCCAAAACGCACCATCAGAGCCCAAGGGCTATAAGCCCATCCAACTTTGGGCTCTGAAGCTGCTCGGTTCTTGAGTTATGGGTGCCCTACATGTTAAAACATTTGATGACCCGCATTGCTAGCCCTCCTGGAACTTTGACCTGTGGGATCGAGATACCCAAAAGGTACATAAGGGGTCCAAGGGCTATAAGCCTGCCAGATTTGGGCCCTGAGGCTGGCTGTGGTCGTGGTTATGGGTGGCCCCTACATTTTAACGTTTGGCCCCCTGTAGCACTTGAACTTCGACCTCTGAGATCGAGATACCAAAAGGCACATCAGGGGACCAAAGGCTATCAGCCTGCACAATTTATGCCCTGAGGCTGCTGTGGTTCTCTAGTTATATGTGTCCTTATATTTTCACATTTGGCCCCCTGTAGCCCCTGACCTTTGACCTCTGGGATCGAGATACCAAAAAAGGCGCATCAGGGGCCCAGGGGCTATACGCCTACCAGGTTTGGGCCCGAGGCTGCTATGGTTCTTGAGTTATGAGTGTCCGTTGTAAGCGTCTTTAGAAGAAAGAGAAGGAGAAGGAGAAGACTTAACAGCACGAGCACAATATATTCGCATGTTATACATGCGAATATAAGAAAACTACTTAATTGTTATTTTGTGGCACGTTGTTAAATACACATACCTGTGTGCTTACAGCAGCCATTTTGATTTTCGTGGAGCTAGATATATTTAATACAGTACATGTAATCACTTGTTTGCAGTTCAGAGTTCAGCGCCTCTTCAATGTACGTGGACTTGATCACTTGCAACCTTGCTTACACTTGATTCCTTTTGCAAGTATTTTTCAAACTCTCCACAGAGGCTACTATCTTAACGCTATACATGTATTGTACCAGTTATAGTTAATTAACCTTGCACTGTTTAAGGTCATATTGTAACAAAAACTTGTAGAAAATACTCTAGATTGTGTCTTGGTACGCGCTCTTTATGGTCCATTAAGCTAGTTTAATATTACCGTGTATTACGACGTCTCATAGATGTCAAGGTAAGAAATACACGAACAAATTGCCATTGTGCACAGATGACCTGAATTTACAATGACACTGCTTTACTATGATTGGTTCAAGAATTTGGAATTTCCAAAACACAATTAAAGTTCAATAATGCAATTTTAAACATTTTACAGTCTTATAGTTTATAGTTTTATGTCCACAAGTAAAAGCATCATTGAGGTTCAACGATGACTTGTACTCACAGTTAAGACTCCAAAATGACACAAACACACAAGTGAGTCACTTGCGTAAAAGTGAGTCAATTTGGCCGTAGAGTGAAACACTTTGCCTCAAAATGAGTCACTATACGGACAAGTGACTCACTTTTTTCTGTGTGTACAGCATGCAAAAATACAAGAATCCACGGTGAAGACTTCAAAATGACAGCATGCAAAAATATAAGAATCCACGGTGAAGACTCCAAATGACAGCATGCAAAAATATACGAATCCACGGGGAATATAATCCTAAAGATAATTTTGTCCAGAGACGTTGTTTGTCCCTTGGCGACACTAATATTCTGCAGTAATCCAAATGATACGTCCTAGAGCTTCTTTTGCAAATGCATGCTGAGAAACCATTTTCCCGATTTGTGGATTAGTAAGCCAATGATTTACGACAAGGATAATTGTATTACAAGGATAATTACTTGTTAACGATCATACAATGTACATTCTACTTTTCATAGGCGGTCAAATATTGCCAATACTTGTTTTAAACTTGTCATACAGGGCGAGTCAAAAAAGGATAACCCAAGGAAAAAACAGCGCTTAACAATTATTTTAGTATTTTATTAACAAATTCAGACAGAGACAAAGCAACTTTACAAACGGCAGCAGCTTAATCAGCACCCAGTTGCTACATCCAAACAATGACGAAACACACACCATAGGGAGAGATTTTCGTGGTTCATTTGCCCATATCATGGACCAGCAACGCGAAAACCACCAATTACCTAATTCAATTACCCGTTCATCTCGACAAAAGCTAGACACTCGATGTGTCTTCATGTGCATTCACCGAGGTCGTCTGTGATCTATATCTCTTTGCCGCGATCTAGGTCTTTATTAAGGAAAAGCTGTAATTTTGTAATTTAACCGGATGTTGTGACTCATGACTGTAGGTTTTTTTGGAAAGTGCAGAGTAAACTCAATTTCCATGTTTTCGGCAAGTTGTTGTTTCCAAATAGAGGAGAAATTATTTAACAAAAAAAAAAAAAAAAAAAAAAAATTGTATTACAAGGATAATTACTTGTTAACGATCATACAATGTACATTCTACTTTTCATAGGCGGTCAAATATTGCCAATACTTGTTTTAAACTTGTCATACAGGGCGAGTCAAAAAAGGATAACCCAAGGAAAAAACAGCGCTTAACAATTATTTTAGTATTTTATTAACAAATTCAGACAGAGACAAAGCTACTTTACAAACGGCAGCAGCTTAATCAGCACCCAGTTGCTACATCCAAACAATGACGAAACACACACCATAGGGAGAGATTTTCGTGGTTCATTTGCCCATATCATGGACCAGCAACGCGAAAACCACCGAATTTTGTAATTTAACCGGATGTTGTGACTCATGACTGTAGGTTTTTTTGGAAAGTGCAGAGTAAACTCAATTTCCATGTTTTCGGCAAGTTGTTGTTTCCAAATAGAGGAGAAATTATTTAACAAAATACCGAAAACCCCATCAAAATCCGTCATTCCTTTGTGGAGCTACGACTGTAGAAAAAAGCTTGCCTTTTGGGTAATTTTGTGACCCGTAATTAATTGTTAAAAATGTTGTGAAAATAATATGAAAATGTCCGATCACTTCCGACTCTTGAGAAACGGTGCTATGTAAATTCAATGTAACC
Source organism: Ophioderma brevispina (assembly GCA_023653785.1). Lineage (NCBI taxonomy): Eukaryota > Metazoa > Echinodermata > Ophiuroidea > Amphilepidida > Ophiodermatidae > Ophioderma > Ophioderma brevispina. Next base: position 100,931 of record JAMKCH010005963.1, read on the forward strand.
TGGTAACAAAGTATACATCTGACCTTTTGCCCAGCGCGCCCATACGTGTAAATCTACCCTCCGAACCCCACCAAATGTAGATTTTCACTTCCGCGTTATGTTGAATTTTGTGTTACCGTTGTGGCTGTTTGATAGCCGATACCCTGTCGAAAACTGATTCCATATGTCGTTTCATCTGAAATATTTGGTGTGTAAGTCTACTTTATCCATTAAATGTACAACTTATAATTAACCCTCGTCTTCCGAGGGGGGGGGGGTACCGCTCTCTCTATTCTTTCGCCCTACTAGACAAAAAATCTAAAACCTCCGTTTTCCGGTGTCAAATGACTTAATGTGCTAGCAATTTAAATTTATGCTCGAGGGAAATACCACCACCCTAGTACGACACAGAAACATCACATCTGATTTTTAGTTTCATAGATAGCATGTCCTGCTCTTTTCCTTGAAAATTAATGCAGAATAAGGGGCAGTAAACTGACATCAGAATGCTGCATTTTCAATAATGGGCAGGCATAGGTACTAGAATTTAATTAGAGGAGAAGATTAAAGGGAAGGAAATAATGCGCCTGGTAGGGGTCGGAACCCACATGCAGGGAAAATTTCTATCATCGAATCCAGGAGTTAATCCTGCGGCCCTCGGGATTCTTTTTTGTTAGTGTTGAAATATAATACTTAACCTTACCTACTAAATTTTTTTAAAAACGAACCGCGACAAAAATTTCCTACAATTTACACTTTCGTAGCGAATAAGATTCGAGTGTAAAATCTAAACAATTACTCCAAATCCGTCAAATTTGGTATCAATTGAAGGAAGAGAATTGGTTGGGTGACGTTTTTTCCGAGCGTCCGAATGCTTCCGAAGACGGTTCCGAAGACAAGAAAGAACGCGCGACAAAAACCCACATGATCTACATGGAAAAGTGAACAATAAATCTTCTATGATGTTCATCGTGGAGCACGGTGCATTTACATAAAATCATATAAAATTCACTTTTGGTCATGATGTGCTTTCGATTTTTTTTTTTTAACGTTTTAACCCTGTTTTGCAACATTCTAAGGCGTTTCCATGCTATATAAAATGTCAAAAATGTGGCTACATCCCCCCATATACATGTAGTACCGGGGGTCAATTTTAGGTTTATTACTGGTCTTTTTTTACGAAAGTAATTAAGCGTGTTTTCCGTCAAAGCCTAGTCGTGTGCATGCGCCAACTACGGGGTTCAGGGGAAACCATATATTGCGTCCAGGAAATGTAGTATCCTAGAAAAAATCAGAAAGTTGTCCCATTGAAAAGTTTGAACCGGGGACTATTGGGGGTCATTGGCAAGCTCTCTAACTGCTAGACCATACTGATATCATGGGAAAGCCTATTTCATTATCTTAAATGGTTGCAAAGATATTCCAATCAGTAAGAATAGCCGAGTACAGTCGTTGAAGTCAAGTATGTAAGCTGTTTTCCCCAATCATGGATTCCCATGAATTGTTCATTAATGATTGTTTTGTATAAACAACTTCCTTGTGTGAAAACCCCCTTTGTATTTTCCCTAGTTTGAGTAAATGCAAATTTTCACGTACAAGTGCATGAAAGTAATGCAGTAACGATCGCCTTCTTGCCCTTGTGGAAAATGGGCCCGCTGGGGAAGTTCCGGTTTGTACAATCGCCGATATTCAATTACGTACGATGCCCGATATCCGTTAGAGAGAGTGGTCCGTGGTCTACTTCGATTAGCCGCCATCTTGCCGGGAATGGCAAAGTCCATACCAAATTGTTGAACACTTTCTAAAGCTAAAGAACGACATGCATATTGGATTATGTATGCCTGCAAGTACTTGAGAGGCGTATTAAATTGATTATGACTGGCGAAATCTACGGAAAATAACAACATTTTGTTAGTGTGATGAATGAGTGGGTTCGTGAAAGACATCTATGAAATAGTTTCATCTCAATCAGGAAATAAAATTCCACAGATACATGAGAGGTAATTCTTTGAACTAAAAGTGGTATATAAAAAAATAGCAAATACATTTATACCACTCTCACATTCTAAAATTCAAGCTTATTAATGACGTACTTGAAATTTTCGGGCACTTGGAGTTTGAAGATTTTTTGGTATTTAATACCATTTCTTAATTTCGTTAAATATCATAACAATTCAACATCCGTCAATATTTAATATACATCCGACGATTAGTGCTATCAATCTCAAAGCTGTGTTCATTATCGTTAACTTGCTCAAAGATATCGGTAGTATAGACCGAGGTACAGTCGTTTGAATAAAGGTGTCGGTTTTTTTTGTCCTCTTGTCCACGGATTCACATTAAGATGAACGGACGTTCAGCGAAGAAAATCACTGTCCAGAAAAGCAACTCGGGCTATATTGACTGCCAGAAAATGCTGACGCTATTTAAACCTCATAACATTAGTAAAATTTACCGTCGAAGCCCTCTTAACGTTTCTTTTACGTCACTTCATAACAATCATTAGAAAAATAAAGTAAACTTGGACCAATGTTGTCAGTTTTCGTTTTGTCGATATTTGTAGACCAAAATATGCCACTGCACATCTGAAAAAATTTGATGAATAAAAAGAAAAAAACTAAAAAATCCCAAAATACACCTTTAAGATACCACTTATTTGACATAACACGGATCCATACAAGTTGCCGTAAGCAGGTTTTGTCGTAATGCAGGTTTTGCGGAAGCAAGTTCAACCAAATTCTCGAAAGGTACAAACCCATCACGAGTCATTAGGGAGATATGAAATGGCGAGGTGTGTTGATTAAGGAGTTATGACATGGCGAGTGTGTTGACATTTCAACTGTTCTAATCGGAGCTTCCGGATGGTGTTGCTACGAACTCTTTGTGTAATTCATCTCATAAAGAAAAGATCGTAGTAACTCAGAGCGATCGAACTCTAGAGGGGCAGTAGTATTATTTGCCACTCTATTAATTTTATTAATACAATACATGTGGCCACGGTAATCTGTGTTTACGTATCACCCACACTATGATGGTGTACGACGGTTTTGTGAGCTGAGCCAAAATTAGTTACTTATGAGGGACAGAGCATCTGCTCTATCTAAAGTCTCAATTTTGGGACGCCTAATTATCTCACCTGGTTAACTATGTGAGTTACCGGTTTACTATATATAGTTATTTCACACCACAACACATATTAATACGATTGATAAAGAAACATAATATAATGATGTCGCATAGCTTTAAATTACCAGATTTACAATCTTCGTATCGTACAAAAATAGGAAGTTCTCAAGTATGATCCAGCCAGAGATCGGGTACAAATGTGAATGAATTAAGGAACCAAGATGGGTGGTATTTATAGTAGCAGTCTTAAATTGGTTATCCCCACTATAAAGATTTTTTTTTTTAGGATTTTAATCGCAAATTTTCACTGGGTTGCCCACACTGCAATCTGCCAGCGGAATTTCTGGGTCCTATAGTATAGCACCAGGACATTCTGGTTCTAAATCTGGTGTCGGCAATAGTATGATCATCGGCCTTCTCAGGGATTACTCTTCGTAGTTCTATTAGGGAATGTGGAGTTTTGCGATGTCCACCTCTGGCAGGAGGTCATACCGCACCCGTGACCCTGACAAATCCGCGGTAATCTTCACCCAGAGGTGAGTTGTCACATTCTACCGTTACGCTGGCCTGAAAACAAACAAAACAAAACAAAATTTTGAATTGCAATTGTCTTAGCCTAACCACTGGTCTTACACCACTGGATAGGAGAATCGCCGCTCGAAAGCTGAGGGAAAACCGGAAGTGCCGGCAGGTCATGTTGCTCTACCGAGATAAACCGATCGGGCACGTACAAAGGAATAGGGAAACTATGGAAAGGGACAGAATTAGGGGATTATGTGCGCGTAGTCAAAGGTGTCAATTCTATGGTTTGATTTCGAGTATCATGCGGGTATATTCGAAACAAAATAGGAATTCATTAAACACGCTTACCGGCGAGCGTGACAAACTATAATTGGATTGGATGTCATACACTAGGTCTATTTATATTTTTCTCTCAGCCAATTATCGCGCGCCGGCGAGCTCTGGCGATAATGAAGTAATGCATAAAATTACGTGTCACGAAGT